>CABHPR010072031.1:0-11431 GCA_902168415.1 Peromyscus melanophrys | reverse complement strand
GTGTGTGTGTGTGTGTGTGTGTGTGTGTGTGTGTGTGTGTGTATTTTTTAAATTATATCCTTGGGCCTGCAAGATGACCGAGAAGGTAAGTGTGCTTACTATCTAGCACTACGACCCAAGTTCCATCCCTGGATTCCACATGGTAGGAGAGAACCAAATCCCCCACACTGTCTTCTGACCTGCACGTGAGCACTGTGGCATTTGTGTCCCCCTCAAATGTGTCTACCTATCACTGGTTCTTAGGGTCTGGACCAGGTGATTCCAAGTTCTTGCTCTTTTATTTGAGAGTTAAATAAAAGCATACCTAGCTTGGCAACCTGAGTTGACTTGGATTTCACGCACACTTCTCTTTGAGTAATGCCCCTGACATTGTTTGGGAATCTGGGACCTCTCTGTGCATTAAGCTGCACATATCCTCCTCTCTCAACAATGGGATAAGTTTCTTCTTGCTTTCCCAGCCATCAAAGTTAGACATAGTCCATTCTTTTGTATTCAGTTTGTATAGGGGACTGATCCAGGATGAACTAGTTTTGGATACATGCATGAGGAAAACTTGTGCTCTCAAGAGAACTTTTAGGGGGGAAATCTCCTACTTGCCACTTCATGCCTTTGCATAATTGGGTATACCTGACTGAAATATATGCACTGGGCTGGAGAGATGGCTTAGTAGTTAAGAGCACTGGCTATTCTTCTAGAGGACCTAGGCTCCATTCCTAGAACCCACATGGTGGCTTACATCTAGCTATAACTGTAGCTGAAAGTTTTCCTATGTCCAGCCAGGTCCTGCAGCCACTTAGACCCGAGTAAACACATAGAGGCTTATATCAATTACGAATTGCATGGCCAATGGCTCACGCTTCTCTCTAGCTAGCTCTTACATCTTAAATTAACCCATTTCTATACATCTATACTTTGCCATGTGGCTTGTGGCTTACTGGTACTTTACATCTTGCTTCTCCTGGAGGCAGCTAGCAGCGTCTCCTCTGCTCTCTTTCTCCTTCCTCTCTCTCTAGTTAGAATGTCCCGCTGAACCTTATTCTGCCTCACCATTGGCCAAACAGCTTTATTTATCAACCAATCAGAGCAACACATATTCACAGCATACAGAATGGCATCACCCATCATGTAACTCCAGTTCCAGGGGATCTGACCCTCTCTTCTGGTTTCTGCAGGCACTGCATGGACATGGTGCACAGCCATACATGCTGACAACACTTACACATATAAAATAAACATAAATAAAATTAGATGCATTATGGGGATATATATGAAGTAAAAAATTTATTCTATGACTAAATCTATCAATCAAAATAGAGACTCCACCCTCACGGTAATATGTACCAGCCCAGATTCTCTTTAATTCCATAAAAAGAAACCCCAAACAATAATCAGGACCCTTGAGTATCTTGACTCATGTAGCCTGCTTTTCTTCTCCTATTACTTTGCTTTAAAGAAAATTTCCTCACTGCTTTGTAATCTGTGTGGGCTTTTGATTCATTATGGAATAAGAGACCAAGAATCTGGAAATATCCAGCCTTGGCCTCTGAACATTGGCAAGAACCATGCTGAACACCACAGCTTACCAGCACTGCACACTGTAGTGGCCAGGGTTTCCCCTGGGGTTGTTACCAGGAATTTCAGCTCTATGCTGTTGCCTAGAACCTCAAGAAGGCAAATTGGTGGTCAGAAAAAAAATTCAAATTCCAAGTTCAATTTTTGTTGAGTGAATACTGCTGTCATACCATCTTTGAAAAAGGAAATATTTATTGGGAGGGCATGCATGCATGTACCATGGTGTGCATGTGGGGGTTAGAGGACAACTTTTGGGTAACACTTGTCTCCTCCACCATGTGGGTCCCTCCTTCTACAATGCATGTCATCACCTTGGTTTGCAGGTGCCTTTATCTCCAGAGCCATCTTGTCAACCCTTTTATACCATCCTAAAGCTAAAATAATTATAAGTCATGATCCATCTTTATTTAATTTTCTGTGAGGGCTATAACAGATTACTACAAACTTTTTAATAATAAGAAAAAAGGGCTAGAGAGATGGCTCAGAGGTTAAGAGCAGCACTGGCTGTTCTTCCAGAGGTCCAGAGTTCAATTCCCAGTGACCATATGGTGGCTCACAACCATCTGTAATGAGATCTGGTGCCCTCTTCTGGCCGGCAGGGACACATGCAGGCAGAACACTATATACATAATAAATAAATAAATCTTTAAAAAAAGAAAAGAAAAAAATTTAAATAAAGAAAAGAAAATGAAACAAAAAACAAAACAAATAAACTTCACTTTCTATAGTGCAAAGGTCTAACCTGGGCTTCAGTGAGGCAGAATTAGTGTGTCAGCACACTTCCTTCTAGTCTCAATGTGTGGAAAATTGGATTTTATTAGATGGCATTTCTGAATTTTTTTGAAAATGTTTTCATTTTATTAACATGGTAAATGACAGTGGTCAATTTTCTAATGTTAATATGATGTTGCATGCTTGGGATAAATCCAATTTGGACACACACACACACACACACACACACACACACACACACACACACGTGATTCTTCTGGCTTTCCTACAAAGTCACTTTAGCCTGTGCCCCATATCATTAGTACTATTCCTGAGCTATATTTATCTAGGAATAGCAGTCATGACAGTTTCCTGAAATTGTTATTTATATGGTAGTCCTTTTCTGTCTTTTCACTTTTAGGGTACCTCTTTATGTTTAAAGTGAACAGGGGCTGGCGAGATGGCACAGTGGATGAAGGTGCTTGATGTTAAGCCTGATTGACAGGAGTTCAGTCCCCAGGAACCACACAGTGCAAGGAGACAATTCACTCCCTTAGGCTATCTTCTGACCTGTACTCAAAAGGACCTGTGCCCACGTACAAAAATACACACAATAAATACATGTAATAAAACATTTTTAAAGAAAATGAAGTATCTTATAGACAGAATAGAATTTAGAAAATTCACCCTGATTATCTTGACTTTTAGTGAAATCAGAATCTATTTATATTTAATGTTAGCACTGACATGACAGAGCTTAGGTTCACCATTTCACCACTTCTTGTGTGCCGTCTCTGCCTCCCAGCACTGGGCTTACAAGTGTGTGTGCTCCATCCTCTAAGTGCAACTGAACTCAGGTCCTCATTCTCGGGTGACAGGCCTTCACTGTCTAAGCTGTCTCCTGGTGCACAAATCCTAAATGGTCTTAATATAAAAACCCAGAGCCAGATATTGATGCAAATGCTGAAAGATCAGAGAGACAAAGGAACAAGCCACAGCCACTTCTCACCTCGCCTGTTCCACGAATCCTCTGACTGAATGTACCTGAGTCCTCAGCTGGAAGGACTAATTCCTGTCCCCTCCCACCTTATATTCCTTTCTCTGCCCAGACATATCAATTCTTGTCTCAACTTTCCTAGTGCTAGAATTAAAGGTGTGTGCCACCACAACCCGGCTGTTTCTCTTTTAAACTGGATTAATCTCCTGTAGTCCAGGGTGGCTTTGAACTCACAGAGATCCAGAAGGGTCTCTCCAGAAAGATCCCTGCCTCCTGACTCCTAGGATTAAAGGTGTGTGCCTCTACGGCCTGACTTCTGTGGCTAACTCTGTGGCTGGCTCTGTCCTCTGATCCTCAGGCAAGTTTTATTAGAGTACAACAAAATATCACCACACTCTCCCTAGCCCATTAGCTTTTTAAAACATTGTTTGGTAGGGCCGGGGTTTAACTGGGCATCACAATACCCAGGTTTAACGTTTCTGGTCGTCTACTTAGTGGTAATATTACATCACTTCCTGAACAACCCTGTGATTTTACACATGGCCCTCATTATGAACCCTGAAACTTTATGAGTCATTTTACCCAGGACCCACCTCCTCTTCCTCCATCCTTTGGGCTCCAGTTGTCCTGTGTATTATACCTACCAAGACATAAAGTCCGTTATGCGATACTACAGTATTTGTCTTAAAAGATCACATTTTCTTTTTTAAAACAAAAGATAAATCTTTTTTATGTGCATTGGTGTTTTGCCTGCATGTATATCTATGTGAGGGTGTTGGGTCCCCTGGAACTGGAGTTATAGACAGTTGTGAGCTGCCATGTGGGTACTGAGAATTGAACCCAGGTCTTCTGGAAGAGTAGCTAGTGCTTTTAATGAGTGAGCTATTTCTCCAGCCCCTCTCCTGCCCCCATTTTCTTAACTGTGAGGAAAAAGAACTTTTTACATATACCCTCCTATTTACCATTTCCAATGCTTGTCATTCTGGAACTTATTACCCCATGTCATTTCCCTTCAACATGAATTATTTTCCTATATCATTTCAAGTATGAGTCATCTGGTGGTGAATTCTTTTTGTTAGTTTCTTTCTGGATGACTTCATTTTTGAAGGGTCTTTGTTGAGTATAATACATAGATATACATAGGAAGTTGTTTCTTGGCCCTTGCAAAATGTGAACCTATTGTCATTTGGTCTCTTTCATTTCTTCCAAGAAATTAATGGAACTGTGTGTTTGTATTCTTGGTCTCCTATATGTAATGCACCCCTCCCACTTTGGTTTAGCTGTTCTTAAAATGTTTTCTTTATGTTTGGGGTTTCAATAGCTTACTTATGTGCCTAGGGGACATAAGTACAGGGTGTGTGCTTATGTGCCATAACAAAAGGGTGTGTGTTTCTATCATTCTGAGGGAATTTGTACTTCTTTAATCTGTAAACTTAAGTTCTCATCAAAGTTGGTATGCTTTTATACAATATTCATTCAAATACCACCACCTCATTCTTTTGGCTCCTGGCTCCTCCACTACGTAGACCATACATGAAACCTATACCTTTATGCATAAAGATAAAAGTAGTCAGAACCAACCCTTTCTTCCAGTCTACATACTCATTCGTATTTATTTTATTTTATTTTTTCCTTGCGTTCTCATTTTTCCCCAAATTCTATCACCTGGTCATGTTCCTCAGTATAATCAGGCAATCGTTTTGTTTTGTTTTGTTTGCACATTTTCAGGATTATATTTGTCATCTGCAGGACAAGTAGGTCCACAGAACTTCCTACTAATAACAATTTATTGTTTTAATAATCTAAGCAGCTATGAGGGATAGGATGATAAGTTCCCACCTAGATAATTATTTTAAGATTTTTTTTGAAGACTTCTTAAGACTCCCAGGATGATTTTACACTAATGACCCTCAGACCTGACTGGTCATCAGGACTTTTCTGAGATATCCAGTAGCTTTCTAATATTCATCTATCTGTTTATTTACTTATATATTTATTTACTTTTTCCCCTGTTGGTCATAAACTACTCTCACATGTGAAAAGAATTATAACCAATATAGTATTTTTTACCTTTCATTTCTTTCCTCCCCCCTCTGTCCCTCCCTCCCACTCTCTCCCTCCTTCCTTCCTTTCTTTCTTTCGAGACAAGGTCTCTCTCTCTCTAGCCCTGGCTGTCCCAGAACTCACTACGCAGACCAGGCTGGCCTAGAATTCATAGAGATTCTCCTGCTCTGCCTCCCAAGTGCTGGGATGAACCACGCATGCCACCACACCTAGCATTTTTCACATTTACTGCAATGACCATGATATCTTTGCCTAGCATTGAAAAGATGAAGCCTGGAGTTTACAAATACAGAGCTCTTCTGCAATCTGGGCACACAAGGACGAGGCTGGCACTAGCACCAGCTAAGAGAAATCAGAACGTGAATGGCAGACAGCATAGGTGTGCAGCACTTACTAAGTTAAAACTGACCCAACCAGAAGAATCCCTAAGGGTGTGTCATTCAATTCCTCACTTCACTCTGTTGAAACACCTGGGGACCGGGATTTTGTTTGTTTGAGACAGGGTCTTATGTAGCCTACGCTGGATTCAAACTAGCTATGTAGCTGAGGGTTGGCCTTGCACTGCTGGTCCTCTTACCTTTACTTCCCAGGTCCTGAGGAACATGGCTGTATCAACACTCCTGCCTCAGAATGAAGCCCAGTTTTAGTCTAAGGCTAGTGGTGGCACAGCCTACGTCCATTGATTCAATAATAAGTAATCTTATCAAACATTTTAGACCATTAAAATCGTTTTGTTGTTTTTGACACATGGTCTCATGTAGCTCAAGCTGGCCTCAAACTTGCTATGTAGTTGAGGATGATCTTGAACTCCTGAAGGCCCTGCCTCTACATTCTGAATGCTGAGATTGCTATAGTGGGCCACCAGTCCCAGTTTTACTCAGTGCTAAGCAATAGAGAGCAGGACCTCATGCATGCCACCTATGCCAGCATTCTACCACCCGAACCACTTCCTTCCCATACATTTTCATATAAAGTTCTGTACAAGGCAAACGAGCACTTTATGCCACTGTCTCAGTTAGTTCTTACAATATTATAGCATTAGCAGCCTTTTTGCTGGACTATGAATAACCTGCCAGAGGCTAGTACAAATGAGCTGCAATTTTAACTCATCTGAGCTGGGCCCATGATATAACATAGTTTGGGTACGTTAGCCCAGCTTCGTTACTCAGCTCTATTTTCTTGTTCAATTCTTTACAATTTTTACCTTTTTTTTTCCTTGGTGTATTTGAGGCAGAGTCTCTCTGTGAGGCCCTAGCTGTCCTGGCAATCAGTGATCCACCTATCTCAGCTTCTCAAATGCTGGGATCAAAGGTGTGCACCACTACACCTTGCTTTTTTTGTTTGTTTGTTTTTTAACTTATTTTTTTACTTCAAAAATTAAGTGATCTATGTGTGTGCACATTCATGCATGTACTATGGCATGGATGTCAGGGGATGTGTAAGTCGGGAGTTGGTCCTCAATCTTTGGTCTTGTTTGAGATATGTTCATTTTCTTGTTTTCCCACTGCATATGCCAGGCTAGGTGGCCCTTGTTCTTCTGGGGGTCCTCCAATTCTATCATTCATTCTCTACCTCCCCATAAGAGGATAGGATTACATACATCTATGCTATGTGTCCGGCTTTTACCAGAGTCCCGAGGATTCAAACTCAGTTTTTCACACTTGCACAGCAAACAGTTTTACTCACAGGGCCATCTTCCAAGACCTCTTTATTTTCTAATATTTTTTTCCAGTCCAAATCAAAGATCCTTCCTCCTGCTTAATCTGTTTTACATCCCTTTCTTCGACACCGGTAAAAGTTGAGCTGTGTTCCCTAAAAATTCACATTGAAAATCCTAACCCTTAGCACCTCAGATAAACCCTGACTTTTGAATAGGGTTTATAATTAATTAAGACGAGGTCACCTGGAGCAAGGCGGACCTCCTAATCTGACTGGTTTTCTTACAAAAAGAAAATCTTCAGACAAAGATATACAGACCCACACAGGAGGAATGTCACATGAGGAGGGTTGGGTCTTTGCTAAGACAGTCAAGGAACCAGACTAACAAAGTCCAGGAGCCAGGAAGGAGACACGCAGCTGATCCTCACAGTCTTAGAATGTAGCTAGGGTATGAGGTAATGCATTTGTGTGTTTTCAAACATTAAGTATATGGTTTCGTTATGCGTGCTCTAGCACACCACATCTATATTTAGATGATTCTGAAATCTAGATTTCTGCTGCTCTTTTCCTGTCTAATTGCTGTTGTTTTTGTTCTTTACTCTTTTGAGGGGCTCACTACCCAGTTCTCAAATAAGTCACATAGGGAAGTTATTATTTCTTATGAATGCCCAGCCTTAGCTTGGCTTGTTTCTTGCCAGCTTTTCTTAACTCTAAATTATCCTGTCTACCTTTTACCCCTGGGCTTTTTCCTTTTTTTACTTCTGTATATCTTACTTTCAGTCTTACTTTGTGGCTGTGTGGCTGTGTGGCTGTGTGGCTGGGTGGCTGGCCCCTAGCATTCTCCTCTCCTTGTTCTCTTGTTCTTTCTTCTTTCCTCCCAGATTTCTCCTTCTATTTATTCTCTCTGCCTGCCAGCTCTGTCTATTTCCCTCTCCTGCCTCACTATTGGCCATTCAGCTCTTTATTAGATCACCAGGTGTTTTAGACAGGCAAAGTAACACAGCTTCACAGAGTTAAACTAATGCAACCTAAAAGAATGCAACTCATCTTTGCATCATTAAACAAATGTTCCACGGCATAAACAAATGTAACAAATCTTAAAATTATATTCTACAACAACTTGCAGTTTTTTTCCATCTATGTAAATTTTTAGCACAGTGAGACAGGAGCAGCTCTATTACTGTCAAATTATGATCTGAAGAGGAATCCTTGAACTATCAATGACCCCCCCCTCACATTTAGGGATCATTTAAATGTCTAAGGCATTCAGTGCAAACGCCTTGGAGTCCACTGTCATGAAAGGCCAGCTTCCTGTCAGTCTGTCCCTGACCTGGGAAACAGAAAACCTTTCTTTTTTTTTGGTTTTTCGAGACAGGGTTTCTCTTGTAGCTTTGCGCATGTCCTGGAACTCACTCTGTAGCCCAGGCTGGCCTCGAACTCACAGAGATCCGCCTGCCTCTGCCTCCTGAGTGCTGGGATTAAAGGTGTGCGCCACCACTGCCCGGCTTGGTTTCATTTTTAAAAAAGTTCATCATCATCATCATCATTGTATCATTATTTTTAATTTTTGAGACAGGGTCTCATTAGGTAGCCCAGACTGGCCTCAAATTTTGTGTGGCTGAAACTCTTTGATTCTCATGTCACAACCTTTGGTGTTCTACAATTTTAGGCCTGCACCATGATGCTCTCACCTTACTTAATAAACTAATACTGACACTATCACTCAGGGTCTTGTTCAAATTTCATTTCCGTTGCTGTGATACATACCTTGACCAAAAGCTATTTAGGGGAGAGAGGGCCTTACTTGGCTTACAATTCCAGGTTTCAGTGCATCCCTGAAGGGAGTCAAGGCAGGAACTCAAGCACAGTAGTTTATAGAAAAGGACAGAAAGCATCGAATGCACCCACACTGGATGCTTGCTTTACCCAAATTTCTCTTGTCCTATACAGTTGAGGAACCCTGCTCAGGGAATTGTACCACTCACAGTGAGCCCCGTCTTCCCACATCAATTAACAATCAAGACAGTCTCCCAGAGGCCAACCTCATCTAAGCAATTTCTCAATTGAGGCTTTCTTCTCATGTGATTCTAAGTTGTGGGACCTTAACACTCAAAACCATACAGCATAGTTCTCTATGACAAGGGATGAACTAAAGAAACTAACATATTAGGTGGTATTTATGAAATGCTAAACAAAACTTGGTAACATTATTCATTCCTGTTATTATAGTATGAATGTGAATATGGCACTAGGGTCTGAACCAGGCCAGGCACACACTCTACTACTGTGTTATATTATAGCCCCAGCCTCAATTGCTTTTAAAAATTATTTTAAATTAATTAATTAAGCAATTTTTTTTGATACAAGTTTTCTCTATATAATAGCCCTAGATGTCCTGGAACTCAATTTGTAGACCAGGCTGGCCATGAACTCAGAGATCCGCCTGCCTCTGCATCCCAAGTGCTGGGAATTATTATTATTTTTTTAAAATAACATGTTTATTTTATTGATACTTTGGGAGAATGTGATGTATCGTCACTGTATTACAATCATCTTCCTTCATCAATATTAAGAGGTTTATTCTCATGGCACTGTTGATGTGCAGACTCCTTTTGTATGCTTAGCAAAAGCTCTATTCAAGAGGGTGTAGTTGTGCATGCCTTTAATCCTAGTACTCAGGAGGAGAGACAGAGGTGGGTCTGTGTGAGTTCGAAGCCAGTCTGGTCTACAAAGCAAGTTCCAGAACAACCAGGCCTGTTACACAGAGAAATCTTGTATCAAAAAACCCAAGATTGATTAACTAATTAACTATAAATATTATATAAGTATAAAAAATTAATTATAATATAAATATATTTGTTATGTTTTGTTTTTCAAGACAGGGTTTCTTTGTGAAACAGTCCTGGCTGTCCTGGAATTCACTCTGTAGCTCAGGCTGGCCTCATACTCAGAGATCCACCCACCTCTGCCTCATGAATACTGGAATTAAAGGCATGTGCACCCACCGGCTGGTTTTGCATATATTTATGTAAATGCTAGAATGTGCTGGGTAAGAGACACTAACCTCTACATACATTTTCTGTCACTTTTGCCAATATTTAAAATTGAGAGTCTAACTTTAAAGAGTAAGAAGTAGGAGAATCTATAGTTAAAACAAAAATCTTCATCAAAAGTGTGCCCATTAATTATATAGAATTACTATCTAACTAGGATTTAAAAGGGGAGTTCCAGTTGCTAAAGGCTTCCTGCTGACTGAAAGGCATTTATTAGGGTGGACTATTAGGACAGAGAGCCACCACCATCAAAGGTTTGGGGAGAAATCAAGTCTGAACTGGTTTGTACTGTGCTGGGAACACACTAAAATTCAGGCACTAAGCTAAAAGCACTTAACCAGTTTTTTCTTAGTATAAACACACTCCTCATTATTTTCTCCATTTTGCCATCTTTACCAACTAGTCTCTTCTGTGAAACTTTTTTCTGGGAAAAGAAATCTAATATGCTTAACACATTCACCTTTTTCTTTGTTTTAGACATGGTCTCACTATTTAGTCCTGGAACTCACAGGTACGTACCTGCCTCCGTCCTCAAGTGGTAAGATTAAAGGCTTGCACCATACGTCTGCTTTGACACATTAACTTTTAATATCTTTATATTAAGGAAATTACTTAAACTCTACTTACCACATTCTTTTCCGACGATGTAATGTTTCAAACTCTCTTCCCAAAGAGTCAAAAGGCACGTATGCCTTCCACTTTGCACTCTCCTGTATTTAGCTGCCTGGGACTCTTTAGTTCAAGCACTTTTCAAATAAATGCTGCCATAAACCCAAAGTCATCGTCTACACCCCACAACACCACAGCATTTGATATTTTAATCTATGTATGTATGTATCTATCTATTTATTTGGTTTTTTGAGTAGTTTTGGTTCCCTGTCCTGGATCTCGCTCTGTAGACCAGGCTGGCCTCGAGCTCACAGAAATCCGCCTGGCTCTGCCTCCTGAGTGCTGGGATTAAAGGCGTGCGCCACCACCACCCAACCAGATTACTATTTTTAAAGAAAAAAGAAAAAATAAACCCTGACAGAAAATATGCGCCGAGAATCTAACCACCTGCTATCAAATAACTGTTCCTTTTTTAAATTTCAGAGGTAAGGAAGCAAACGTAAGGCTCTAAAGGTGAAACAGAAAAGCTAAGGAGGAACTCCACCCATTTTCTGAAATTCGCATGAACCTCATGAGCCTGACCATGATCACCATATATCCTCGTGGTTGGCCATTGGAAGCTCTGACTGGCTTGGGCATATCGTCAGGGAGAGAAGCTGTCTTGTGTATTTGCTTTGGAGTTAGAAGAATTGGCGATTCCTTCAGCATTAAAGTGTTTTTGTCCACGTGGGCGGGAATCGGCTTTAAGGTCCTGGAATTCCATTCC
>CABHPR010072029.1:0-27137 GCA_902168415.1 Peromyscus melanophrys | reverse complement strand
CAAAACACTTAGGCACATTAATTCCTACCTTCTGTGGGTTTTGAGCTGTTCAATTCTGTGTAAGTTATATCTTTTATAGATTTTATTTCTTCAAGAAGTTGAGAGTACTTTTGATAATAAACTGTAAAACAAACAACAAACAACTAAAAAACAGAACCCAAACCATTCATTTTCATGAAAGAATTGTGGCTTTCTACTTTCTCCTTACTGATACACAGATCTACTAAGTCCTGATTACCTAAGTAGACAAAGCCTGTCTACAATTCCCATCATCCCACAGTCAAAGCCGTCCTTAATCTCCTATTTTGAAACCACAGGTACTTCCAGGACTCATAGAAATATGAGTGATTTGAAAGGCAGGACAAACCCACTGTCATGAGTCTAAAGGGAGTGAACCATACCCTTCAATGTTAACATAAGGTGAAAACGCTAACTCTTGGGGGAGATGAAGCAGACATAGATATTTGTATTTAAGGATGTAAACTGCCTTGTCTTTGGGAGGAAAGGGGGTTAGCTAATTCTGAGTAGCTCTAGGTTATTTTAGAATGTGAAATAAAAAAGAACTCAACATGTATCTATGGAGCATTGTTTTCTTCCATAAACTCTCCTCATTTGGATCAGCTTACTTCTCCATGAACATGCTCACTTTCTCCCAGTTTACAGCTGAGTGACTTCTCTCTAGAACTGAATTTCTTCACTTTTCTCCCTGAGTCTTGTCCTCCTTACCCCACCACTTTGGCTTCCTCCATTTCACTCACACCAGGTTTGAAATGGATCATCAATAATACCCCAGGCACTTAATTAGCCATCTTGTTATTGGAATCAACTCAGTTCTCCTCCTCTTCAGCTCTTAAGACATTGCTCCGTCCTGGTTTTGCATCACCCTTTTTTGCCATCACTTCTTGTTGTTTTTTATAATCTCTTATCCCTCCATCCACCCTTTAAAATGTAACACTTCCTACAGTCTTGTCATAATTCTTCCTTCTCAAACAAAATCTTCCCAAGTGATGCCATCTATTGCTATGGTCTTGCCTGCTGCCTGTATGTGCGGGATTTTGTGCTCCCTAAACACGAATATATTAGGTTCTACTCAATATGCCCAAAACTCAAATAAACACATGCCAACTTAAACCTATAAGTTATCCTAGTTTGTCTACTTCTTTGAATAACTTCATGGTTGCTGAGTTTACATCATCAGAATATGAAAGCCACACTGTACTTCTTGGAGCCCTTATTCCCTGGATCTCTATATTCATCAGCATCTGCTTCCTTGGTGCTGTGCTCTTTACCATTCAAAGTCGCCTCTTCTCATGTTCTTCAGATACTTATCTCATTATCAGGTTACAAATAGGCCTTCTCATTTCCCTTTTAGTCCAAATGACTCTGTTTTCAGAGTTCTGCAACAGTACTTTCTATAATCTAAATTCACCTACACCAATTCTCTATTTGAAATGCTGCAATGGTTCTCCATGGCTGTGATGCCTTCCAAAAAATGACCACAACTTTTTAACTTCTGTATCCACATACCATTGCAATGTGATTTTGAAATTTCCCTGGTTAACAAAAGGAAAAAGATGAAGTCTTCTGTGTGAGCTGCATCCTAGATTTCCTTTGGCCAAGAGAATGTGCAAAATCAACTCTGATCTACTATTAAGTTAAATTTTTAAAAGATTTATATATTTATTATATATACAGTGTTCTGGCTGCATGTTTACCTGGAAGCCAGAAGAGGGCACCAGATCTCATTACAGATGGTTGTGAGCCACCATGTGGTGTATGGGAATTGAACTCAGGCCCTCTGGAAGAGTAGCCAGTGCTCTTAACCTTTGAGCTATCTCTCCAGCCCTTGTGTTAAATATTTTGAGAGACCTGGCTCATCGTCACCCTCAATCTTGGAAGTCTGCAAGATGCTATGTAAACAAGCCAGGACATCCTAAGGAATCGTATAAAGGAGGGTCATACTGTTAGTCATTTTAGCTGGCTGCCTCTTCTCAGAAGCTGAGGTGCCTGGACTGGTAACTGACCACCTACACACGTCTAAGTTCAGCTAGGACCAGAGAAGCCACTCAGTGGAGAGCAGCCTAAACTGACAAACCACAGGAGCATAAGATAAGTAAGACATTGTCTTAGCTTCTTAAGTTTATGTTTGTTTACTAAGCAGAAAACCATACTTGATTAAAAAATAATATTTAGAAGAAAGAACTAAGTTTTTCAGAATGGGTCACAACACAAGCTCTGCATGCTGCTATGTCTACCTAAGGAAATGTCATTTCTTCTTCACTTAGAACTGTGTACTTTAGCCATTCATGATTCTGTCTCTCACCTCTGTGACATTCTTGGTACACACTGTTCTAGACATAGCCTCTTCTAGGAAATCTGTGTCAGCGCAAGACTTCCTGGATAATGTTGTGGACACTAGTCCATTTTTCTTCTTTTTTACATAGGCCAGGCTAGCTCCACACTTGCTGGCCTCCTGTCTTAACATCCTGAGTAGCTGGGATAGTAGGAATATGTCACTGTATCTGGCTAACACTGATTTGTTGACTTTCCTCTAAGATTCTGGAGAACAGAGTCCATGCACTTCCTGGACTCTGTCTGTTAGACACACTGTAAGACATACAGTAAATGGCTACTATTCGGTTCAAGTCAATGAGTAAAATACCCTAAATACACTAGTTTGCATGCATTTTAAATTTTTCAGAAATTCTCGAATCTTTGATGAGCAGAAATCCACCCATTTGCTCAGTTGGCTTCTAGATTTCACATAATCCTGGAGAGGACACAGCAATTATAAATTCGCTAAAGAACACTTCTTGGATAATTTCTTCCTAACTCCTTCTTGTCCACAAGCTCACCCCAAGATGGAGGAGCCCTATACAAACACAGCTTGTGCACACACACAGCTTGACTTCTCAATGCCAATGAGAAAAATAGATATGACCTCCCAGTCTAACAAAGACAACACTCCACAGAGTTCATCCACAAACCCACATACATTCATAAATGCAGTCCAGTTTCTCTAATGAGATGGATTCCTTTTTCCCCAAGATAATAGCTATTTCCAAGGACAGCATAAAAGTCACAATGTAACCCCTTGAATTATTTTTCCCCAAACAATATTTCTTCCCCATACTCTGTTAAATGCCAGGTGCTACAGCAGAACCTCTCTTCACCTAAGGCAGACATTGTCTATTGATTCATCGGGGATACGTACAGATAAAAGCAACCAAGAATGAGATTGCCAACAGCAGGAAAAGTGCCACCAGTGATGTAAAGAGCAGTGAGGGGCGACCAGGCTTACTTAGATGAGGGGTGGGCTTCACTTTGGGAGCTGGAAAGAGAACACATTCATCTCATGAGTGATAAGTTTCATCCTTGTTTCTGCTTTTCCTCCCTCCCCGTCTCCCTTCTTCTCCCCCATGTCTCATAATTACAAATACTGTGAACATTTAAAATAATAGAAAAATAGTGTCCATTGTAAAATCTGTACAAAATACATAAAAGTACACCCACTGTTGAAATAATTGGTATTAATATTTTGAGATCTGAAAAATAATTTGAATACATATTCACAAAAACGCTGTGATCAAATCCTTTCAGGAAGTTCTTTTTTTGGTGGTGGGAGGTGTAATGTGCTAGGGTCTCACTATGTAGAGCAGGCTGGCCTCAAATCCTCTGTGATCCTCCTGCCTCTGCCTCCAGAGTGCTAGAATTACACCACACTGGCCCTTTCAGCAAATTTTAAAGGATGTACATATAGTATGTTTTCCCACACGGTGACACAACGTAAGAACTGCCATCTGCCTGTGACTTTCCTTTTACACTGTCTTGTAGGTACATTTTAACACACCATGTTTTCTTGGTGTTCTTTACTGTGGTTGCAGCAGGATATATTCTAATACCTTCCAGACTGTCTGAACATTAAAGACACATATACAAAAAAAGGTAAATATTTCTAGACATATTCCACTTCTTTAGCATATGGTCAGTCTGCTAGTCACTGACTCATGACTGGAAACTATTGCTAAATGAAGATAAAATTTAGTGGAGAGCAACTGTCTACCAAGGGAGAGGTTCTGCTTTGATCTATAGTATAAAAGAAAAAGTTCCTTCAAGATAAAAGCTCCACACACAGAAACACTTTTCATTAAGTTACAATATACTATCAAACATAGAGGGGAAAAGCTCAATACTGAAAAGTATGATTTCATTTTATGTTCATTTTTATACAGCCGGTAATGCTATCTACAAGATATGCATGCATACAAGAATGCAGGATACAAGGTATAGTTTCTGTAAATGGCAAGAGGAAAAACCATGCCAAGCAAGCTTTTCTTTCCCACTAGAAAACTCTACAGCCCTTAAAGTCACTCTACAAACAACTCAATCCCCTGGGACTCCAGTAAAATCCCAGACATGAGCACTGAGAGGATTAGTAACCAGCATCACCCAGTTTATTATTGACTCTTCCTTTATCCTTCCCCTACATTAAGTCCAGAATTTTTTTACCTGTAGCAGAATCTGAGTAGGTGCCTGAGGAGTTGGATTCATTCTTGAACTTCACTTCTGCATAGGTGATTTCTGAAGCCATATCAAGAAGAGACCTGCCTCACTCAGAAAACGCACCTTGTCTCCTGCCCAAAACTCGTGGTATGTGAGAACCAAACACGGTGATAAATTGACGTATCACACAATTATATATGAGAAGAGGGATTTTCAAATAAGATATACCACATGAGAATGAGAAACCACAACACGGAATACAGAGGTGCAACATCTTCAAACAAGAAGAAAGGAGTTGTAGCATTTGAACCTACTCAGCACGATAGGCAAGTACTTTAAAGAAGGAACTCAAGGGGGAAGGAAAGAAATAGGAAGGAGAGGAGAAGAGGAACCAAGCTGTGAGAGAACTCTGTCCTAAGACACTCTGCAGCAAACATAAATTCATGCACTTCTGTATGCAAACGTTGTTTCAGACGAACCAGACAATGTGAGCAAACACTTAAGGCAGGACAACATCCATTTTGACTGAACAGCCAACTTCTGACACCGCATTCTAGAGGACCATTGGCCCTCACCATTGTGTGGTCTCCCACTTCCCACTCAGCTGCCTTCTGCAGGGGGAAGGCAAAGCTCACATCCTGTTTCTTCTGAAGCTGCTCCTCTGATCTCTCTGCTTCCAGCTGTCTTCATAAGTCACTCATGGGCACTCTCCACTCACTGAGCCACTGGCCACATCCTGACACAGCTCTGGTTAGCAGCTGTGAGACAAGGCTGTCTCTCTCCTCATGCCTCTCTTCCCTTGATCCGTGCACTGCTCAGCACCAGCCTTGTGAATTCAGCATTGTTGGGAACAATTAAGACAATTAATGGATCACAATATACCAGAGGGGAACTTAAGCTAGTTACTAAAAATGGGATCATTTGAGTTCCTTCCCCAGACATCTTCCAGCTTATGGCCACATGCTCAGACTCCAACTCTTCCAAACACTTCCCTTCTTGAAATTTCCTCTTGCACCTACAAATAACAAACAAATAGCACATGCATGAACACACACAAAAACACACATATACAAACACACACACAAACACACATATACAAACACACACACACACACACACACACACACACACACACACACACACACACAGTTTGTGTTTCTAGGTTTTCTTTCCAGTTTTTATCTAAACATATTAAAATCCATGGGTGCACACTATTAGCTCCATTTTAGTGTAATGTTGCAGCAGGTTTCCTTTTATTTCCCAAATTTCAGCATTTCTAACCTACATCTGTGACTGGAAAAAAACAACTATGTTCATTTTCTCTATTGTAGGCTCTCAAGTGACAATCTCTTGGATGCTGCCCATCACCCTCCCACATCCTCTACTAACCTGCCTGTCTCTCCAGGATGGGCTCCAGCCCTCAGGTCAAGCCTATGTCTCCTGCAGTGATACCCTCCTCCCTTTAGCTGGATGTTCCCTCTCAGGGCCAGACACCTCCCTGAAGTTCTCACATCACGATGGAGGAAGCCTCTTCACCAGGCTTGTGCACTGACTCCTGGCAATAATTCTTGAGGAGTCTCCACTTACCTCCTGAGGCCTTGGCACTCCAAGGTCAAACCAAGGTCACTCCATGTGCAGAAGCCCTCATCCCCCTGGAAGGTACTGAGTGACCACACAGAGCTATACAACCAGGTAGACAGCATCCTTACCTTGCCAGTCTCTGAAACCCATGCCAGCTCTGCCTTCTGCACAGACACTCTCCTCGGCCTATTTGACCACTACACCCAATGCCAGGACATCCTCAACCAGGCAAGGATGCTCTCCTTACCCTACTAAACACTAAGGTCCCATGTTGACGTCCACCATAGAAACACTCTTTACCTGTGCCTGATCTACTCTCTGCAAGGAAGCGCCTTTCAACCTTATGTGTCTCTGAATTCCAACCCAGTATGAAGCCAACACTATGCAGGGGTGCCCTTCTCACCCTCTACGGGTGCCGTCCTCACTATGCTTGATGTCCTCCTCACCATACACAATGCTCACCTACCAAGCACGGTGCCCTCCTCATCATACACGATGCTCACCTCACCATGTTTGGGTGCCCTTCTCAACCTTCCAAATGCCCACTTCCTCCATCAGGGCCCTCTCCTCTCCTATTTGCAGTTCTGACTCCCCACAGGAAGTGACCTAATGAGTTGACACTCTCCTCACCATGCTGGAGCACAGACTCCCTACAAGTGACCATTCCATAGCACAGCTGCCCTCCTCACCTCTCAGGCTCTGACGTCTCACACCAGACTGCTGCTTGGAGACTCTCTCCTGAATCCAGACACTTCTCACCAGCATGCTGACATCCCCTCACTGCTTGGGCTCCAGTTCTGCTGTCAGGCCAGCCCTCAGCATGGTCACCCAGACCCTGGACCAGACCATTACTGTCCCACACCTGACCCTTCCACAGACACCTGTCTTGCCCTCCCTACACCATTCTTTATTCAGTAAGTTACTAAGTAACTGAGGTGCTGCAAGGAAAGAAAACCAGATATGATAAATACAAAGTCCTGTGTGATTATTAAACCTGTTGAGTATTTACATGGTAATAAATATGCCTACACAACACTTCACTCCAGTCACAGATGCTCAGGGATTTTACCGTCTAGGCAAAAATACATTTCTAAGTTATCATATCTCACATATACTAGAATAAGTCACAGACAATACCAATATTCAGGTGGCTTACAATAACAAATATTTGTCATTTGTGTATGTTCTTAGGGTCTGGCTATGGGTCACAGAAATTCTGTTCAGCTTCTTTCCACATTTATCATTTTGGAGACAGATCATAGAGAATAACAGCTCCTTGTAAGCTGAACATGTAGTAGACTCCCACATTTAGAAAATCAGATTCATTTTCATTTATTAGCCAATGAAAATCACCCGAACAAATCTGCCAATTGGGGTTGAAAACATTCGTTATGTATTGCTGAACAGTGGTGGTGCAGGCTTTAATCCCCGCACCTGGGAGGCAGAGGCAGCCAGATCTCTGTGAGTTCTACAACAGCCTGGTCTACAGCACTAGTTCCAGGACAACTAAGGCTGTTACACAGCAAAACACTGTCTTTAAAAACAAACAAAAATCTTGACTAAAATACACTTTGTGAACACTGTAACTGAGAAAATTCACACACACACACACAGATGCATGAGCAAAAATACATTTGTGTCCACACACACACACACACACAAACACGAAAACACTTGAGGGACTATAGAAATGGTTCAGTGGTTAAGAGTGTGTACTGCTCTCACAGAGGACTGGAGTTCAGTTCCCAGCACCCACAATCTGTGCCTCACAACCACATCTAACTCCAGCTCCAGGGATCTGACCCTCTCCTCTGCCTCTGCAGGCAATGCACTCACATACATCAACCCACACACAGGAACGTGCATATATACATATATTATTAAAAATAAAATCTTAAACACACACCATTGAGCATGACTCCTGGAGACCCTCACATTCACACCATTAGATTTGCCTTATTCTTTCTGGAGCTCCTTTCTGTTTCTAATAAAATTCTGCTCAGTCCGATATTGCCTCTCCCTCCCTGAAACTCTGTTTTATTGACACTAGGGGGCACACATCCCAATCATGCCTGACTGGAGACTTCTAAAAAGGACTCCACAGGCAGCTGGTACTGAGTGTGTGGTATGAATCATGTCCTCATAGAGCCCATTGCTGATGGATTGACCTGAGACTCGTGTTGGAAATGCTGATTCTAGGCACATGTAGTATTACATTCCAAGAAAGAATGCTGTTTATACACTCTAACTCAGTGTAATTCAGTTTTTTTAATTGCTTTTTCTTCAAGAAACTGAGAATATATTTTAAACAAAGTTGTAAAACAGAATATAAAAAAATTCAGTTTCCTGCTAGTAATAAGACTCAATTTTTTTATTTTTAACTTCTTCTATCCTTTGTAGAAACCAAACCTATAAATGTCCAATTACCTGAACAGTTAGAGCCTGCCTGAGAAAGATTACCCATTACTTAGACTGGGTGTGGTGGCTGTGGCCCTAGAACATGGGAATTAGAATGAGGAAGAACAGAAATTTCAGGTCTTCCTTAACTATACAAGTTAATGTAGATGGTTTTTTTAGTTAGCTCATGGCTAGTTTGAACTACATGAGAACCTACCACAAAAAAAAAAAATCAGCACCTTCAGTCAGTATTTCCCTGCTCCTAGTGATTTATGACCACAGCTATCTTCAGGAAGAGCTGGAAGGACAAGACAGATCCATGACCCTGGGGACTCTTCAACATTTAATAGAGTTAATTAAAGACTACATCTTAGGTGATAAGTTCTATTCAGTATGTGCACAGCTCAGGGAAGGTGAGGGAGAAAGGAGATAATCCAGAGCAGTTCCAGGTTACCTGAGCACGGAAGTTATAAAAGCCCGACACTGATCACAAGGACTTTGTTTTTGTCCTCTTCTTTACTGTATCTCCCTCCACCCCAGCTAACTCTGACTTCTCAGTGTCCCCACATGTTCACAGAGTTCCTAACTTAAAAATAACTCACCTTTCCTCGAGAAATTGAATTTTCTTTCTTCTCTTCCTCATCTCCCACTTGTTCCTGGAGTCACTAGATTCTGCCTTTCCCTTCTGCATAACAAAACTTCTATCTTCATATTCCAACCCAAAACTGCTACTCATCTTCTTCCTCTTTAAATAACTTCATAACTGATAAATTTATGAAATCAGAATATTAAAGTCATACCTTACTTCTCTGTGTCTCCTAGTCTCAGCTATCAATATTGATCAAAGCATCACCTCCTTTTGTCCAAGTTATCTCCTCTCCTGTGCATCACTAGCATGATCCTTGGATCAAACCCCTAGTGCTGCTCAAATGGATTCTGAAGCTTCCTAATTTCTGCTTCCCTCTATTTTCACACATCTGTAAGAGCACACTTGTCTAAGTTTTAATTTTTATCACGTCCTGCTTCAGATTCACCAATGAATCTCCATGACTGGGGCATGTTGCAGAACTGGACACACTTCTCAACCTTCCCTATGTGAATATCCATTTAGACTATGCCTTTGCAGTTCCCTTCTCAAGAGACTGTTCTATGTCTACATCACCTCATCTGAGCTGCCTTTAAGAGTTCTTTGGCCACTAAAATACACAAAGGCAAATGTGTGTTCACTCCATGTTGGGCTTGGCTTACTGCCTCCATCTGTCTTGCAAGTTTGAAGTTGCCATGGGAAGCTGGGTTGTCTGTTACTGATGCAGCCTCCATGAGAATGAGTAAGCTCACCTAGGACCATGGAAATCTCCCAATTGAAAGCAGTCTTGGTGAAGCCACCAAGCAAAAACTAATTAAATCGTTCAATTAACCTACTAAGTTTTAAGTTGGTTAATGGTTCAGCCACAACTACTAAATAAAATAACATTTAGAGGGGATGCACCTGTAATATGGTATGCACTATTTTGTGATCTGAGTCCAGTTTTATCTGTCCCTACAGTTTCATGCTTAGTTCTCCATGTAGCACTATACATGACAGTAAGGTGCACCTATATTTGCCCATATTTCCCATGCCCCCACATGTCTAGGACATTGCTGGCACACACGGGTCTAGGTGTCATCTGCTCCAAGGTTTTCTTTGCCCCCTGTGCCTACTCCTTACTTCTCACCTGCAGAGCATTTCCCATGAAAATTTTTAAGCACTGGTTCACCTAACTATTCTCTAATTTCCTGAGACAGGGACTGTAGATCTTTTGAACTCTTTGACATGCAGCTCAATATATAGTAAATGGTTATTACTAAATATTGAATGAATGAATAGAATATCTACATAAAATATACTGTTTATACTTTTAAATTTTTGATAAATTTGAAGGCCAATTTACAGAGAAATCAACTGTTTTCTAAATTAGCTTTCAGGTTTCACATGATCTGGAACTAAAATAAATGATTAGAAGGAACTCCACTGGAGCACTGTACCTGGAATATCTCTGTCCATATGTTCTCTTTCCAAAATATAGATGTCTATGCATCCAAATACTGCTGATGAGGAAATGCAGGTTTGTCCTCGTTGCTGGAGCCTAACACAGAAGCCCCAGGATTTTACTCTGTGACGCCAACAAACCTACACCTACTTCTCCAGTGAGAGTGAATGAGTTTTTACAGAAGAGTTATTCTGAAACAGAGAAAAATCCCCAATGTCATCTATTGTAACATGAATATTAAAATATATTATTAATAATAAAAAACCCGGAGCCAAATATTTGGGTTGAAAACTGAAAGATCAGAGAAAAAGAACAAGCCAACCATGTTCTTACCTCTATGATATCCTCAGCCTCATGAGAGAAACTTCCTGTTTACTCACACCTTATATACCTTTTTGTGCATTGCCATCTTACTTCCTTCCTAGTGCTGTGATTAAAGGCGTGTGTCATCATGCCTGGCTCTGTTCCCAGTGTGGTCTTGAACTCACAGAGATCTGCATGGATCTGCCTGAGGAATGCTAGGATTAAAGGCGAGTGCTACCACTGCCTGACCTCTATGTTTAATATAGTGGCTGGCTTTGTCCTCTGATCCCTAGGAAAGCTTTATTGGGGTACACAATATATCACCACAATCTATTTCCCCAGAGTTCTGTCTCAGGTTTCTGGGTCGCCATCTGTCTAATGGGTCCCTTTCCTTCTCTGTGTTTACTTGTCCCACTATCATTCTTACAGAACAGAGCAATGGAGAATAAGATTGTCAACAGCAGGAAATAGGTTGTGAATGAGCTGAGGTGGACCTTGGAGAATCTATGACAACTTTCATGACTCATGATCTTCTTTAGAAGAGCTGAAAGACAAACCAAATTCATGTCTTGAGCTCTGTTCCTATTTCCTCTTCTTTTTCCTAATTCTTCTCTTTTTGTGCATGATAAACACTAATAACATGATGTTTGAAATAATAGGAAATAATCATGTTAGTTATAGAAACATTACAATATGTACAAAATCTCTCATTCCTGATGTTAAGAATGCTCATTGTCCTCAGGGAACCCCATAGACGAAGAGGCAGAAAGAGTGTAAGTACCTGAGGGGATGGGGACACCAGGAGATCAAGGCCCTCTGAATCAACTGAGCCAGGCACAGAGAAGTCACAGAGACTGAAGCAGCAAACACAGGGCCAGCACAGGTCTGCACCAGGTCCTCTGCATGGCTATTATAGCTTTCAGCTTAGTGTTAGTATGGCACTCCTGAATGTGAGAATGGGTGGGTCTTTGACTCTTCTTCCTGCTCTTGGGGCTCTTTTCCTCCTGTTGGGTTGCATTGTCCAGCTTCAATGTGATTATTTTTGTGTTATCTTATTATATTTTATTTTGTCATATTTGGTTGTTATCTCTTAGATGCCTGTTCTTTTCTAATGAGACAGAAAGGGAATGGATCTGGAGGGCAGGGTTAGTGGGGAGGAACTGGGAGGAGTATAAAGAGGAGAAACTATAATCAGGATATATTATATGACATAAGAATCTATTTTCAATCAAAGAAAAAAAGAAAATGATATTTATGATAAAATAAATAATAAGAAAAATTGTTGTTGGCCATCCTTCTCAAGAAGGTGCAAGCCACCCAAAGGGCAGCCTGGGTCCTCAAGACTTGGGTGGGTGGGAAGATAACCATTGGCCCACCCAGCCCCTTATGGTACCAGGCAGGTGGGTCCCATTATGATGAGCAAGCATGTGGTGGAGAAATGAGAGTGAAGGAGAAGCTGAGTGGCTCAAGTGCTGTGGAAAGAAACAGAATGGAAGAAGTGAACTCGAGGAGGAATAGGCTAAGGTGGGAGGTCTTCTTGCTACCTGAGCCATAGTGAATTCCAGGACTGGCTGCTGCAAAGAGCCATGTCTGGGTTATAGACCTAACATGGCCAGGGTCTGTATGGTCATCTATGGCCTATGTTGCCACCAAAGTCCACAAGGATGCCTAGTTTGTGGATCTGCCATCAGTGGCCATGTACCGGTTCAAGAGCCATGTAGCCACCAGAGTCACACCAGTCTTGGTGGCTAGTGTTGACACCTGGGCCCATAGTGTTGACCAGTCCTGGGCTGCTTCTGAGAGCCCTGTCTGGGTCTGTGCCCCTACAGCAGCTATGGTCTGAGTCATTGTCTGTGGCTTCTGTTGCAACCGAGGACCATGTGATTGCATGGAGTCTGATTGGCCATGTTGGTGCCAAGAGCCATGTTGCATCCAGGGCCATACAGGTCTCAGTGGCACATACTGCTATATTGTGACATGGTGACATCCAGGCCAGGGCTGCATGTCTGGGTTCATGGCCCTGCTGTAGCCAGGGTCTGTGTTGATATCCGTTGTTTCTTTTTCCATGAGAGCAATGGGGATCCCTGGGGTCTGAGCCCCCACCTGGTGCTGTGTTTGTGTCCAAAGGCTGTGCTACTGCTGAGGCCATACAGATGTGGGTGGCCTGTGCCACCACCTAGGACCATGGTGACATCCAGACCCAGGGTGCTGCAGAAGACCATATCTGGGTCCATGGTCCTACTGCAACTAGGTCTGTGTTGAAGACTGTGGCCCATGTGACCACCAGGGGTAACATAGAAGCCTTGGATCTGGGCTACAACCTATGGCCTTGTTGGAGTCTGGAGGCCATGCTGCATCCAAGGCCATACAATTCTACATGGCAAAAACTGCTATCTGGTGCCATGGTGATGTCCAAGAGCTTGGGCCATGTCTGGGTCTGTGACTCTACTACAGCCACGGTCTGTGTTGATGCCTGTAGCTCCTGTTGCCTCAAGGGCAATGCAGATTCCCGGGGTCTGGGCTGCCAGCTGAAGCAGTGCTGGTGTCTGAGGGCCATGTTGCCACCAGGGCCATGCCAGACTGGTAACCTGCATTGCCAGGTGGGGCCATAGTGACATCCAGACCTGGGCTACTACCAAGGACCTAGTCTGGATCCATGGTCCCACTGAAGCTGAAGTCTTTGTTCCCACCAAAGGTTACACAGAAGCCTAGTGTTAGGCCATAATAATCTGTGGTCTTGTTGATGTCTGGGGGCCATGTCCCCACCAGAGCCATCCTGATCTGAGTGGCCTGTGCTTCCAGCCAGCCAGGATGTCATCCAAAAGCCGAAGCTGCTACCAAGGGCCATGTCTGGGTCCCTGGTTCTGCAGCAACTGGGGTCTGTGTTTTTTGTCTGTGGCCCATGGAGCCATGGGAACCATGTGTAATGGAATCAGAGGGCCATGATGAGCCAGCCCTGCCCTTTGCAGGCCTTAGATAGCTGGCCCTGCCCCACACTGGATGCTGCAACAAGAGAGCTGGCCCCAGTCCTCAGGGAAGAGCTGGCCCCCTACACTTGGGAGAGATAGCCTCACTCTCCTCACATTGTAAATGGAAGTGGAGCTTTCTGTCCTGTGGGATTGATTATACCAGGCAATCACTTCCTAAATTACCACTCAGAGGCTTATATTAATTATAAATGGTTGGCCAATGTCTCAGGTTTGTTACTAGCTAGCTCTTGCATTTAAATTAACCCATATTTCTTATCTATACCATGCCACATGGTTCATGGCTTGTTACCTCATTGCTTCCTTGGCAGCTGACTAGTGTCTTCCTGAACTCTGCCATCCTTCTCCTTGTATCTCTGTTTGGCTTTCCCACCTAGACTTTTCTTCCAAACTATAGGTCAAACCAGCTTTTATTATCAACCAATGAGATCAACACATATTCATAGCATACAGGATATCCCACAGCACCTCACCATGGGTTGGGAAGAGTTGACCCTGATGGCATGGGTATAGGGGAGCACGCCCCACCCCTCACCTGAGGCAGGTGGCCCCAGTGGCCTCGAATGGCCCCAGCTCAACTACCACTCAGGCCCACAGCTGGGTCTGGGGTTGGCTCACCCTAACATCTACTCCATCTAGGACCTGCTGGAGCTTGTGAAGGTACTGGTCCTGTGGAACAATAACTGCAGGATCTCCATGACACAGGGCATGCTCAGATATCCAAGAGGAGTTTTGGTGAGGATCCAGTGATGGTAGCATACCTGAAACCAGAGGCCTTGACCAGACCAGTGACTCATTGCAATGAACATTTGCAAGTAAAGCTGACTGGACAAAAGGGTACACTGTGTGACACATTGATGCTCCCAGTGCCACCAGGATGAATGAAGAGGTGTTGAGGAGGCAGGAAAGATGAAGGAGAGAAGAGTTTTTTTTTTTTTTTTGGTTCTTTGGGGGTTTTTGTTAGTTTTTTTTCTGTTTGTTTTCTTGTCTGGTTTGATTTGATTTTTTTAAATTTTCATTTGGGGGGCTGCTATACAGGGGAGCAGAGGATATGGAGGGCCTGGGAGGTGACCAGAACTGGGGTACATGATATGAAATTCCTGAAGATTCAATAAAGAAATTATGTTAAATATAAAAAGGAATAATAGTTGTCAGTATTTTGATATGAATCTTTCCAGCAAGTTAAATCTTTCACATTTTCCACAACTGGAACATCATAAATACTGATTTCTGACTATCATTTTATTTTAATTTTTCCTCATGAATTTTTTCTTTAATGATTTTTTAATTTGATATTTAGAGAGGGTCTTTGTATGTACCCCAGGCAGACCTTGAATGCATTATGTAGTACAAGCTGGCCTCAATCTCACAGAAACCCCTTTCTCAACCTCCTGAGTTTTGTGACTACAGTCATGTGCCAGCACATCTGGATGAACATTACTCTATATCATCATGTCTTCTTTGTCAGTTTTATTATAATTGCGTAGTATTTATTATATACTTTTAAAGACTTCCAGCTTGCTTCCAACTTCAAATATGCAATGGTCAACAAGTCACATTTTGTGATAAAGTTACCACGTTTTCAGTCACCACTTCTAAAAGAATCACAATACTTCCCAACCATGGGTGAGGTCCTGGGTTCTGTCCCCATCACAGGAGGGAGAGAGTGAAAGAAAATAATCAGCACCTGGGTGCCAGCAGACTGTCGACATGTCACCAGATAGAGAGGGGAAATCAGTATGCTGTGGTTTAACCTTGAAACAATTAATTACACATTTATATGTATATTTATATGTAGAGAAGATACAATAACAGGGGTTGTGGTATTTTCTCTAGATGGTAAAAGACAATGCCTTCTCTTCTCCATTATACAGTCCCACAACCTTTCACATCTGTCTACAGGCATTACACTTGATTGAGACTCCAGTGACCCAGAGCATGGCCAGCAACTAAGATCATCTTTGTCCTTTACATCATCACTCACTAGGAGCAGCAGAAAATGCTTTCTTACCTGGAGGAGAGTCTGCATCCATGTCTGAGGAATCAAATTTATTCATGAGGTTCTTGTTAATATAAATGTTTTCTGAAAACGTGTTGAGAAGAAATCTTCCCCTGCCCTCAGAAGATTTGTGCCATCCCTTCCTTAAAATAGGTCCTAAGAACATGGCCCCCAGAACCAGCTAAGCAGGACTCACAGGGCTGCCAGAGACTCAAGCTGCTACCATAGAACCTGCATGGGTCTGCGCTAGGCCCTCAACGTACAAGCTGGGTTGTTTAGCTTGGGGTCATTGTGGGACTCCTCACAGAGGGCATCGGGTGTCTCTGTCTCTTTTACCTGCTCTTAGGACACTTCTCTTCCTAATAGGTTGCCTCATCGAGCCCTGATATGAGGATTTGTACCTAGTCTTACTGTCTGTTATGCTGAGTTCAATTGATATCCCTGATATGCTTGCTCTTTTCTGAGAGGAAACAGAGGAGCAATGGATCTGGGGGGAGAGGAAGGTAGCGGGAGACCTGGGAGGAGTGGAGGGAGGGGAAGCTATGGCCAGGATATATATTATGAGAAAAGAATAATTTTTTTTAAAAAAAGAACAAAAATACACACTACCAAAAACATTCCCTAAACAAGAAACAGCAGATTGTCATGCTATCAGCTAGGTGATGAGAAGTACTTCACAGAGAGCTGTCCTGAGTGTGCAGCATGAGGTCCAGTTCCTTGCCACACATTACCTTCAGACAAAGGGCCTGGAAAATTAGACTGTGACCTAATTTGGACTAAAGAAACAGGACGTTTTTCCTGGTGTGCAATTCCTGTTGAATCAATTATAATAAACCATGATTAGATGTCCTGATAAAGTGAACCATGCTATTTCTAGATGCTGCACTGCCCAGATTGTGTACTGTGAATCAGAATATAAGTTTAGAGGTGGAAGGTAACATTGTAAAGGATGTAAATTATGGGTAATTCCATCTGATGTACAGAAGCACTTGGGTGAATGAAAACCAGTGAGACATCTCTAGAAACCAGGGCACCCTACCGTCTTTTGTGTATCTACTAACACTACTTGTGTAAAGGGTATAGTCTGAAGCCATGTGCTTTCAAGAAATAAAATAGCATGCTTTGGGTTTGGAGAGATGGCTCAGAGACTAAGAGCACTAACTGTTCTTCCAGAGGTCCTGAGTTCAAGTCCCAACAAACACATGGTGGCTCACAACCATCTGTAATGAGATCTGGTGCCCTCTTCTGGCTTGCAGGTAGAACACTGTACACATAAATAAATAAACAAACAAACAAATAAATAGATAAATAAATAAATAAATAAATAAATAAATAAATCTTTTTAAAAATTGCATGTTTTGATGCAAAATCAACAAGTTTACTGGAAGCAGTGGGAAAGAGGAACTAGGCCATTAGAGAAGTCTGCCCTGAGACCCGAGCTCTCTGCACTCTCTGCAAGCATAAAGCTCCACATGCAAATATGGTTTTGGGCAAACCAGACCACAAGAGCACACACTGGGTCACTGTAGGTACCACATCATTTTTAACTGAATTCACAGGCAAGTTCTGAGACCACATTCTAGAATACCATTGGCCCCTCACCATTGTGTGGGCTCCCACTTCCCACTCAGCTGCCTCCAGCAGGTGGAAAGGCAAAGCTCAGATCCTAGTCCTTCTGAGCTCCTCCTCTGAGCTCTCTGCTTTCCACTGTCTTCATAACTCACTCATTGGCACTCTCCACTCACTGTGCCACTGGCCACATCCTGACACAGCTCTGGTTAGCAGTTGTGGGAGGAGGCTGTTTCTCTACTCACGCCTCTCTTCTCTTGATCCCTGCACTGCTCAGCTGGAGCCTTGCGGGCTCCCAGCACTGTTGGGAACAGTTGGGACAATTAATGGAGCACAATATAGCAGAGGAAAACTAGTTACTAAAAATGAGATCATTTGAGTTCCTCCTGCAGACTTCTTCCACCTTATACCAACATGCTCAACCATCAGCTCTTCCAAACACTTCCCTTCTTGAAATCTCCTCTAGCTACTCCCATGTTCATACACATAACAAGCAAACAGCACATGCATGAACACACACACACGAACAACCACCCCCCCACACACAAACAGCCCACTCCCACACCCATGCCTGGTCTACCCTATGCTAGGAAGCTCCTTTCAACAATATGAGCCTCTCAATCTCAGCCTACTATGGAGCCAACACTATGCACAGGTGCTTCCTCACTCTACACAGGTGCCCTCCTCACCCTTCTGAATACCCAGTTCCTCCATCAGAACCCTGTAGATGTAACCAACTGTTTTATTAAATAAAAAACACAGAACCAATGCAAGGAAGAAAGCCAAGAGGTCAGAGCTAAGAGCTAAAACCTTACCCTTCCTCCTGCGGTGGTCCCACCTCTCCGAACCAGCAGCACCTCCTGTGTTAAATTCCTTATATAGAGTTTCTGTTCTGCCTTCTCATTGGCAGAAACCAACCACATGACTGCCTCATCATGGCCTGTCTGTATAGACCTCAAGGTGTTCTATGGTTGGTATTGAGATCAAAGGCATGTGTATCCAGTACTGGCTGTATCCCTGAACACACAGAGACTTACCTAGCTTTGTCTACCAAGTGCTGGGACTACAAGCGTACACCACCACTGCCCTGCTTTCCTATGGCTTGCTAATAGCTCTGACCCCCAGGCAACTTTATTTATTAACAGACAAATAACATTTTGGTACAAAAGAAAATACCACCATAGAACCCTCTCCTCTCCTATTTGCAGTTCTGACTCCCCACAGGAAGTGACCTAATGAGTTGACACTCTCCTCACCATGCTGGAGCACAGACTCCCTACAAGTGACCATTCCATAGCACAGCTGCCCTCCTCACCTCTCAGGCTCTGACGTCTCACACCAGACGGCTGCTGGAGACTCTCTCCTGAATCCAGACACTTTCTCACCAGCATGCTGACATCCCTCACTGCTTGGCCTCCAGTTCTGCTGTCAGGCCAGCCCTCAGCATGGTCGCCCAGACCCTGGGACAGACCATTGCTGCCCCACACCTGACCCTTCAACAGACACCTGCCTTGCCCTCCCTACACCATTCTTTATTCAGTAAGTTACTAAGTAACTGAGGTACCGCAAGGAAGGAAACAAATATGACAGAATATGAACTCCTGTATGATTATTGAACCTATTGAGTATTTCCATAGTGATAAATATGCATACACACCACTTCACTCCAATCGCAGATGCTCAGGCTTTTTACCCTCTCAGCAAAATATATTTTTAAAGTTATCACATCTCACATACACTTCAATAAGTCATGCACAATACTCAAGTGCCTTGCAACAACAAATATTTTTCTTTTGCATAAGTCCTAAGTGTGTCCTAAGTCCTAAGTGACCTATGGGTCATTGTAATTCTGTTCAGGTTCTTACCACATTTATCATTTGGGAGCCAGGATCATAGAGAATAGCAACTTCTTGTAAATTGAATGTGTAGTAGCCTCTTGTATTTAGAGAATCAGATTCATTCTCATTCTATGGGCCAGTGAAAGTCACCTGGACAAACCAGCCAATTGGAGTTGAAAGCATACTCTATATAAAGGAAGATGGGTCAAAGGCATTGAAACAGTCCTTTTACAAGGGTGTATGAGAGCACTGGGAACCAGCATAGCATCTACACCTAATACCTTTTCTGTTGACTCTGGAGATGTGCATTATTGGGTTTCAAAAAGGAAAATTAGTCCCATCAGCAGAAAAGAGGTACCACTGCAACACAAGCATGAAATACTAAAACTTGCTGGAGAGATGGCTCAGTGGTCATGAGCACTGGCTGCTCTTCCAAAAGTCCCGAGTTCAAGTCCCAGCAACCACATGGTGGTTCACAACCATCTATAGTGGGATCTGATGCAATCTTCAGATAAAGTCATACATGCAGATAGAATACGCATGTACATGAAATAAATAAAATACTCAAACTTGTGCTTTACTGAAATCTGATATTGAAGTAAACTAGTGTAATACAGGGTTAGTGTTGGGTGTCTGTCATGTACACCATGGGGTCTGTCATGAAGAAGTGTGGGAGTGCCTGGGACAGTGATGGTGCACATTCTCCTGTTCACCAACATCTGCATTCACATTATTTTATATCTGAACTGTCGAAGAAAGACTTTGTGTAGACTTTTACCCATTTCTTGGGAGGTTTCCTCTCTAATTGTTTAGAATTCCTGGAGCTATTTGGAAGTCTGTTTTACCATGGTAAGCCATGAAGATTTATGCTGCTCAGTTCTCTCATAGTTCATGCTAACAAGACGATTCATGTAGGGAGCTCACCATTTCAGAAACACTGACATTGTGATTAAAGAGTTGAGCCTTTGAGCCATGAGATGCTCACCCTGGCAGGGAAGTGATGCTGAAGGCTGAATTCACTCTCTTATCAGCCAAACACTCACACCTATGTAATGAACCCTGGTACAACTCAACACGAGAACTCAGATGAGTGCCCCCTGATTGGCTTATTTTGCATACTGGGATGAATTAACATTCTGGGAAGGAGATGCATCCATGGGGTCAATGGAAGTTTCCTTTAAGGGAGCCTCCCTGACTTCACCAGGTATCTCTCTCCCTTCAGTTCTGCTTTGTAGCTTTCTACATAACAAAACTATAATCCTAGTAGAACAGAATCATTAGTTCAGTGTGTCATCCTAGAAGCTCATAAATTTGCAGGTATCATGGAATCCTGGGACTCTGCAGACAGATGACTGGAAGTAATGGCATCCCTGGGAACTCCTGAACTTGAAGCTTGATTCTGAAATGAGGACAGTCTTGTGGAGGCATGGCCTGAACATGTAGAACAATTTAATTAGTAAGTAAAATGTTTTTGGCTATGACTTACCAGAACAGCCATAAGAAACATTTTGGGGATGGCTGAGGAAATACAGGCAAGATCACACATCATCTGAGAAAAGAATTGTTAAATATCCTAAGAGTGATAGTGGTATTGTTTTGTTGTGCAATGACAATTTCAGATGCTATATACTGAAATATTGACTGAAGTGTTATGTATCAAACTAGCTATCAAGTGTCCTATCAAATAACATGTGTACATATATGCATACACAAATATATATATATTAAATTATCAAAATGTCAACAATCATTATTATAAATAGTAATTATATGAGTATTGATGATACCAGCCAGTCAACTTGTTTCAAAATATTCATGATAAGAAGTTGAAAAGGCTTCCAAAGTGTTAAGCAGCATGCAGGCTTCCATGGGACATGGGGAATCTCCTCAATGTCCATCCACAGGGCAGAGGCTGTCCCTAATGCGGCAGGCACAAGGTGGGAGAACAAGAATAACAGGCAGTGCCAGTAGAAGGTTGGCTATCATCTTCTTAGACTTGCTGTTGAGGAAGGTCACCTAGCCCAGGATCAGCCACCATTAGAGGCCCACATCAGCCTCATGGCACCCATAGCACCTGACACACTAGCCATAAGGACCAAAATCCTGAACAGGTCCTGGTACTACAGGTATTGGGGGACATGAGAAAATGCTGATGGAAGGTCACAAACTGCCAGAGAAAATGTGAGTAAGCACTAAGGATCAAAGTGACAATAGGTAACAATGTCACCCTGTCTGTCTGAATTTGCTTAAGAAGATCTTAAATGATCTAACACCATACACACATAAACACAGACAACTATGTTAAGTACTAGAGGGTGCTGTTAACCTGATTGTGGCAACCATTGCCCAATGCATTTCCATATCAAGTCAACACAATGTAATGTAAATATATATGATTTATTTGTCAATTATACATCAATAAATCCAAAGACAGAGGAACAAAGAAAGAGACAGATGGGTAGAGGGACCACACCATGCAATTCTATCATCAAATGAGACTTTAGGAATCTAAGAATGGACACAGAGGCTGGAGTGCCTCCATGTATGCACAAAGGATCCTGTGGAGTCTCTGGTATATGGGAAATTCTCACTATATAAAGAGTAAAGGATGAATAAATAAGTATATATGTGAAAAAGTATTATCGTATGTAAAACAGTTGGCTGCCTACCTACATTTCTATGGACAACTCTTCCACAAGAAGATCTTTCCTAGTGTCCGTGTAATGGTGGATAAAAAGGCAATCCCATGTCCATGAAGAATGATTGATTCATAAGTATATTTTCTTCATCTGACAAATTGACTTCTCTTTACCATTGCAAGGGCTGTCATTCCAGCCCCAACTAGTACGTGGACGATTTATTATAACACATCGCTCCTGGTCACTGTTGGGCTCACCCGGGTGCCAGAACCTGAAAGGCAGGAAAGAGCATCAGGGTGTTTCCCACAGTGATACTGGAAAAGAGAAAACAAGAGTAAGCAAGCCTGAGGATGCGGTGGGAATTTGTGGAAATCAGATTCAGCTGTGTACAAATCAACAGTTCTCCATCACTCATGTCTTACGTGTCCCTGGAAAACAGGGCCACCTCACTCAATATTCTCTTAGCTTGTTACTTAACTCTTCTCCCAGAACACATCCCAGGGGCTACTTATCCCTAGGTCTTGGTACCCGAACTGTCATTCCATCTGCTTATTTATATGTTGAAAAGGTCTCTCCTCATTCTCAAGTTTTAATGAAGGGTTTTTTCCATTTTACCATAGTCTTATTTTACAGACTGGAGAACTACTTAAAATAGTTAGATAATCTACTTTTCTGTCATCTAGGACAAGTAATTTAATATCCTGGATTCCTACTTTTCTTCTCTGAAGACTGAGAATGAGAATAACATTACTACCAATTTTTACAACAGAAATCAGGATAGAATATGGGAACATACTAAGGTATTAGAGTTTTTAAATAATTACATAAATATGACACATAAAAATATCAGATGGAGGGCTTTTCATTTAAGAGAAATAATCAGTTATGATCTTGACATTAATTTTTATTATAAAGATATAAATGAAATCTGGAGAGAATTGGCTCAGACATTAAGATTGTTTGCTGCTTTTCTAGAAAACATTTCTAGACATTTCTGTTCCCAGCACCCATATTGACACAATCATACCACCTGGTACCTTAGCTCCAGAGAATCCAACACCCACTTACAGGCTCCATGGGCACCCACATACACATGGCACACAGAAAGACATAGATATACACACCAATAAAAATAAAATAAATCCTATTGTTAAATATATAGAGGAGAGACTGAAAATGTAATAAAACTCACCATGGTGTAGCACCTTGGTTGGGTGCCCTGGGTACTTATCATGCTACACTCTTCAAACTCAATTTCCTCATCTCTCCTGGAGTATCAGTGACATGTGTCTAACAGGACTCCTTGATAAGGAAATGGGGATAAAGTAACTCCATCCCTAGCAGTCACACCAGGAGTGAGCTGTTTTAGTTTCATAACCAACAGCTGGAACACCCTAAAGTCTTCTCATGCTACAGGACCCAGGACTCCTCTAGGTAACTCTGGACTCACGTGGACCTTTCATTGTATGGTGTCTGATCAACCCATCGCCACTGTCGGTGACCTGGATCCGAAAGGCCAATATAATAAGCAGCTTTAGGATCCAGGTTCTGGGTGATGAAGTCCTAAGAGGAAAGAAAGATACAGCATTCAGCTTAGGTGGAGTGATTCTTTTCCTGTTATAGATTTTTTATAAGGTCTTTTAAAAGTTATTTTAACTATACAAAACTATAGGTCCAATATGAGCACATATGCAAACGTGTAATTATTAAATCCTCGTTCATCTCTCTAGGCCTTTAAATAGTTCTCAAATTATAGTTTAATGCACATTAATTATACATTTTTAGAGGTACACTGTGGTACTTTGACTGACTTATTTCTGGTCACACAGAGATGAGAAGACAAAGAAAGGATCAAGGAATAGAAGAGCCACCCCCAACACCAGGAGTGCCATCTTCTCCAGCTGACCAGGACACAAAGTCATTACTCAGAGGCCTGATTTCCATGACATTGGAAAGAATCTCTGTCCATGATCATAATGAATTCTCATCTCAGACTCACTCCCCTCTTTTCTTCCCCAGCACCATTCTTGAAAGTTGTGCATGAGAGAATTTAGCAGATTAAATCACTCTCCATTCATAACCTCAGATATTTCATTTCTGATGGCTGCTGTGACTCTCCTGATTTGATCCCCTTTCCCTAGTCAGTTCTGCGCCCTCCTCTGTTAGCAGTGGGTTCTACAGGAAGCATTAGAGTGCTGAAATCACACACTGCTCTTTCAGGCAGAAACATTTCATCCTTCCCTCCACCCTCAGGCATTGCATTTCTGTTGCCATGGTTCCCTGTGGGTTGTTTAGCTTCAATGAAGCAGGGGCAAGGTGTAGAATGCCAGGGCTGAAGGAACCTTTCCACCTTCCTGATGGAAAGCCTTCTGCCACATCAGCAACAGCCATGTCAACAAAACTCCCTCTTGTAAAAAGAGGCAGACAGCAGGCCAGGCCCAGGCCACACTCTCTCCCAGGATGCACCTGCTGTTCCTGGCTGTGGACCACCATCAGATGAGCACCCATCCTGGAGCACTTCTCCTCACTCTCACTCCAAGATGCTGAGCCAGTGGAAGTGAAGTAGCAGTGGGAACTAAATGGCTTCCAATTCTTTGGGCAACAGCTCCAGACTTTGTGTTTGGACAAGAAAGGAAATGTAAGTGCAAGATGAAGTCATTTTAAAAGCTGCTTGATGTGGAGACCACAAGGAAGCTGGGACTCCCCACTTGTACAGATACAGCAAGGCTCCACTCCCAATTCAGATGCCAAGCAACCCCAGTCTACCTGTATCTACACTAACATCAGGACGCCTTTTTCCTACTTTGGTGTTGTCAGGAAAACAGAGTGCCATGGACACCCAGACACTCAGGACATAATGTCAAACTGTCTGGGTCTCTAAATAATATTTTAGTTTTTGGTATAACTTTATACCAAGAACCAGAAATTTTCATAGTTTTATATGTTTTATTTAAATAATACATGTCAGTAATTATGGTAGCAAAATTCTGACAATTTTAAATTTAATGATGATAAAAATACTGCACAAACATATTACAAAGATTCTAGAAATAAATGTAAAATAGAATGCCTTTAGAAAGTAAAAAAATATAAAAACCCAATGTGTGTAAATACAACTTTTTATTTTTGAAAACATCATTTTAATCATTGCATAGTGTTTCATTACTATCATATACAAATATATTTTTAACAGATCCATTTTTTGCCAGTTACTAAGGGCGTTGCTTTTCTTTACACCCCTATTAAGAATAATAGCAGCAGATCAACTTTGTCTACGCTAATTAATTGTGTCCCAGGCAAAATTTTAGAGCATAAATTGCTGAGTCAAAGGATGAAATGTGTTGTAAATATAACTCTTTCTATCTGTAATCATTTATTTTTCCATTTCGCAATTGAAAAAATTGACAGAATAATCTTTTTTAAATGCAGTACAATGGAGTGACAGAGAAATCAGGAGAAACAAAAATCATAGAAATCGAACTGAATAACAGAGACAAAACAGAAATAAACAAATAAATACATATATACATAAATAAATACAGTCTCCCATCATGATCCTTAACTGTCTATACCAAATAAGGAGAGGTGTAAAATATATGAAAAATAAAGCAAAGAATTGAGAAGCACATTGTGGCAGATACAAGGAGTTATATTCACACGCTCATATATATTGCTATGTGCTTGTACGGATACAAAGAATGGATACCAAAGATGAGAAAACAATCAGAACAGAAGGAGATAGAATGAACAGCCAGAGCATGCAGTGTTCAGTGAAGAACTAAGAAATTACATTTGCAGTGGTAAACGTAAACAAGGCTCAGACGACAAAGACTATTGTGCACCATTATGAAGAACTTGGATAGATATAGACAGATACATTATTCTGTCTCTTGAGAAACCTAACCCAATATTCCACCATAGTGTGGGCTATGTGTAGCAACATCCTTTCAAAATTACAATGTGGAAAATGGATTTAAAAAAGATCAATTTTTACATTTAATTAAAATATTATTGTATCATTTTCCCTCCAATCCCTGCCATGTTCCCTCCTCTCTCTCAAAATCATGGCTTATTTTTATTGTTCTAAGAGCTATGGGCAATTAATACCTGCTGAGAGAGGGAGAATTAATCTCCAGGGATGAGCCTCCTAATTGGTTATCCAATACCAAGTGGTTAGCCTTAAAAAGGTACACTTTTATCAGCTGAACACGGCATAGCAAGATGCAGTCAGGCTAGACATAATCCCTGATATCAAGCCTGGACGAGGCAACCCAGTAGGAGAAAAAAGTTCCGATGAGCAGAGGAGGGCCACTCTTTTCTGAAGGGAAATGGAGGAGCAGCTAATTTGAGGGATAGAGGAGATAGAGGGGGCTGGGAGGTGGAGGGGACTGGGAGGAGAGGAGGACAGGAGGCTGCAGCTGGGATGTATTGTATGAAAGAAGAACAATTTTTTTAAAAAAGAAATAAGAGATTCGGATGATGAAAAAAAGGTACACTTTTAAATGCCCTAACTTAAGTGACCATAATAACATATGGTGGTGATAATAACTGTCTGTAATAATTTGTATAGTTTAGACCCTGTGTACTATATAATTAAACTAGCATTTTACATCTGTCATCTTCCTCTCCAAAAATAATTACTCAAATTTTAATATAGGAATATCCTGTAATATACCAGATTAGTCATCCTCAAAACTGATATTCAGATCATTTAAAACAAGTATCTTTTGAAAACTCATCCCAACCTAGAGAAAACTGAAGAGATTTGACAACTAAATACAGTGTTGCTATTCCAGATGAGAGTCTAGTAATCGTGAACTTCAATCAGTGATGATGTCAGTATTCACCTGCTAGCTGTAGCAACGTTTGCTTATAAAGATGTTCATTTAGGGGACAGTGTATGTATATGTGGGGTTAGAATGATATCTTTATATCACATGAAATCGTCTGTAAATTTAAAAGTGTTCTCAAGGAGTCTGTTAAAACTTTAAGTAATTTGCATTCATGATACAGGACTTCATCATTTTATTCAAATTATATATGTGTATATATGCATATATATACATATATTTTTGAAGTTTTCTTTCTTTATTATATATACAATGTTCTGCCTGCATATATCCTTGCACGCCAGAAGAGAGCACCAGATTTCATTACAGATGGTTGTGAATTACCATGTGGTTTCTGGGAATTGAGCTCAGGACCTCTGGAAGAGCAGCCATGCTCTTAACTTCTGACCATCTCTACAGCCCCGTGTGTGTGTGTGTGTGTGTGTGTGTGTGTGTGTGTGT
>CABHPR010072028.1:0-14296 GCA_902168415.1 Peromyscus melanophrys | reverse complement strand
CTGAGAAGTGGTCTCCTGTTAGTACCCAGGTGTCTTAGTGGGAAGAGGCGCTGAGCTGGAGTAGGAGGGGGAGCTCCGTCTCCTAAGAGTTTGGAATCCTTTGGTTAATGGTTGACTTCTGGAGGGAGCCAGGGACTGGGTATGTTCACATGTCAGAGCAGCACTAACACACTCATGATATTCCCAAGATGAAAAGGTGGAGTGGGTGGGGGATCTTCTAGGAAAATCAGGTGCAGGGCATAAGGAGCCATGTTTCTTTCAGAAGGTCAGGCTGCTCTGTCATTCCCTCTGCTGTTCTGTAACTACTGGAAGTTCTCCCTGCAAATCTGAATAAAGAGGAGCAGGAGTGGAGGGCAGAGCTGAGCCTGGGCCCTACTCTGGAAGGAGACAGGTTGGTCAGGATAGGAGCTAGGTATCTCATGCAGCCCTGCACTGCCAGAGTCTTGCTCTGGAGACCTGAGCACACATTCTGCCCGATCACACTGCCCGATCTCCTCTCTCTTATGCTGCAACATCACCCGTTTCTCTGTGCCTGGCTTCCTCCCAGTCAGGCAGGAAAGGGCTGAGGGTAGGCGCAAGCACCTGTGAACCAGTTTCAAAGGGTTGTCACACTGACTTCCCTTAGTACTGAGCCTGCTCTTTTCTTTCCATCTGTCTGTCTGTCTGTCTTGGATTTTTGAGTCAAAAACTTACTTTGTGTCCCTGGCAGTCTGAAACTCTATGTATAACCGGAAGTCATGTATGGGATTGCAGCATCCACCCCCTGGATGGATTGAATGACCAGGAAAGACAGAAGACCAAGTCAGACCACTGTGTGGGTGCTGGGAATTGAACCTGGGTTCTCTGGAAGAGCAGCCAGTGCTCTTAACCATGGAGCCATCTCTCCAGACCCTCCTGTCACATACCTCACCAGACCAGGATGAGGGTTTCTGAAACCAATCTGCTTCCTTTCACAGAATTCATAGCTATGCCCAAGCTAATGGAAGGGAAGCTTGGGCCTGAGCTTCTTGGAGGAAATTTCCAAGAAGATAAGCTCCCTCTTTACAAGAAGGCAGGGCTAGAGAGCCAGCTCCAGTCAGGAGGAAAGGACCAAAGGGCCACAAACATGTTTGTCTGTCTTTCTTAAAACAAAGCATTTCTGTTTTTCCCCCTTAACTCTGTCTCCATAATATTTTAGAAGGTAGAATTTTTATTAATTCTTTGAGTATTTCATACATGCACAGAATACAGTTTGATCATATTCACCCCCACTCTTCCTCTAACTTTGCCTAGGTCCACTCCTACATCCCGTATTTCATTCCAACTTTATGTCCTTTTTTTCCTCTTTTATAAATTATAATCTAGAGTCCAATTTGTGCTGCCCATACACCCATAAGGGTGGGGCCACTTTTTTTCCTACCAGGAGTCATGCCCACCCTTAAAGAAAATGGATTTTCCCTCCCACAGAATCCATAAGTCAATGGAGGGGGCTCAATGTACTCCAGGGCATAATCTCTCAAGCTCCCACATCTCCATGCATGGACACATACACCACATGCCATCTTCAGACACTAGAGCTGGCCTTAGATTTCCCACAGCTTCCTGCATGTTTGTTTTCTGTACTTTGCTGGACTGATGGGAAAAAAATGATTCCTTTGCTGCTTAGGATGAGGTTTAATGTGCAGACAGATCTTGGTATACCTCCCTGCTGGGTGCGCACTTGGGACTGAAGTTTCTGATGCCCTGCTTTGACAGTGAGATTGTCCTGTCTAGTTGTTCATTCACTGTAGACATAGAGGTGAAAGCACACAGCTGCAAAATGTGCAGTTCAGGCATTGTCTGTTATCTGGGTCTGGAATGTCCATGAGGACTGTCTTCCTACGACTTTTGTTCTTGTGTGTTCAACAGTGATTTCTTTGTACAGCTTTAAGCATTTATCACTTAGTACAGCACTTTGATGTTCCAAGAATCTGCAGGCAGGAGTCATGCTCATCCACTCCACATTTACCACACATACCACATATCACTACCACACATAGTATAAATAGACTGGAAGTTTGCTATACACCACAGGTTGAGTTGGTAGAAGCTCATTGTTGGTGACTGATGGGAAATTACTTTGTGTGTATGTGTGTGTGTGTGTGTGTGTGTGTGTGTGTGTGTGTGTGTGTGTGTTTTATGGTTTTTTTTTTGAGAGAGGTTTTGTAGTAGCTTGAAGTAATTGAACTTCATAAGCTCATAGGGAGTGGCACTATTAGGAGGTGTGGCTTGTTAGAGGAAGTGTGCCACTGTGGGGGTGGTCTTTGAGGTCTCTTTTCTCAAGCTTCCCTCAGTGTGACTTTCAGAACATTTCCTGTTGCCTGCAATGTAGGACTCAGCTACTTCTTTAGTACCATATCTGCCTGCATCCCGCCATGCTCCCCAGATGATAATGGACAGAACTTCTGAAACTGTAAATGAGCCACCCCAATTTAAATGTTTCCTTTATAAGAGCTGCTGTGGTCATGGTGTCTCTTTGCAGTGATTGAATCCCTAACTCAGACAGAAGTTGATACCAGGAGAGGGGTATTTCTGTGATGGGCCAGACCATGTTTTTGTTTGAAGGAATATGAACCTTGGGATTGTGGATTAGAAAAGCAATTGAATGCATTGAGTACTGCTTAATGGGCCATACTAGTATGAGCATGGAAGACAGTGGTGTTGAATGTGATTTGATGAACTGTGGGAGTTTGCTCAAGAAGTTACAGAGAAGAAGAATTTTAGTATGTTGCCTTAGTAGATCATTCTTGTGATATTTTGGTGAAGAAAGTGGCTGCCTTTTACCCTTGTCCAAAGAGTCTGCCTGAGGTTGAAGTTAAGACTTTTGGATTAATTCCATTGGCAGAAGAATTCTCAAACCAGCCTAGTATAGACTCTGCCATGTAGTTATTAGTAGTAACTCTAATGAAGATTTATAATGAAAAGAAGCAATCTGAGGAGAGTAAATTACAACATGTAAATTGTGAGGAAAAAGTCCATGATAATAATGGACTGAACTTCTGAAACTGTAAGTGAGCCACCACAATTAAAAAAACTTTATAGGAGTTGTTGTGGTCATGGTGTCTCTTCACAGCCATAAAAATCCTAACTAAGATAAGGTTTCTCTGTGTAGCCTTGGACATCCTGAAACTTGCTCTAGAGAGAGCAAGACAAACTGTTTTCCCTAACAGTACTAAGATTAAAGCTGAACGAAGTTCCAGAGACATAAACACCCAGCTAAGACTCCAGTCAGGGTCCTCCCCCCCCCCCCGGGTGTGGGTAGGCTGCTGGGCAAGAAATAGCTAAAACAAAGGCTTAATCCATCAAAGTCTCCAAAAATACTGGGAGAGTCTCCAATGTAATTTGTCTTCTGTAGTTCTTCTCTTGGCTAAATGTTCCTGTTAACTAAAGTATCACCTTGAAATGCAAAGGCTTGTACCCTATAGCTTGTGGTTTTTTCCCTTTAAAAACCTTTTATAGCCGGGCGGTGGTGGCGCACGCCTTTAATCCCAATACTCGGGAGGCAGAGGCAGGTGGATCTCCGTGAGTACGAGGCCAGCCTGGGCTACCAAGTGAGTTCCAGGAAAGGTGCAAAGCTACACAGAGAAACCCTGTCTCGAAAAAACAAAAAAACAAACAAAACAAACAAACAAACAAACAAACAAACAAAAAACCAATTTAAGAGAGAAGGAGTTTATTCAGGTTCATAGTTCAAGGCTAGAGTCCGTTGTGATGGGGAAGGCAGCTGATCACATGGCACTTGCAGTTAGGGAGCAGAGAGAGATGAAGGCTGGCGCTCAGGGGCTTTCTCCATTTTATGCCGTCCAGGGCTCCAGCCTAGGGAATGGCACTGCCCACATTTATGGTGGGTCTTCCCATCTTGATTATCTTAATCAGCTAATCCCTTACAGTCATTCTCAGAGATTTGTCTCCAAGGCAACTCTAGGTCCTGTCAAGTTGAAAATCATCACACACAACCCTGCAATGTATAGAAACACTTCCCGTATACACAACAAAAAGCCTCCTGTTCATAATGGACTTCTCTGCTGACGGCTTCCACTGTTATTCACACTACTGTAAGGGCTTACCACTGTCACTATTAGTGTTGAAACACAGAAATAGATTAAAGTCTGGCTGAGACTGGGCCCTGGGTGTTCTCCATGACACAGAGGCAGGGAAATGGTCACCAGGAGCAGACTGCCCAGTAGATGGTGTCACAGAGGACAATGAGTCAGAAAGAGAAGAAATTACTTGTGAATGCTACACTCACTTGCAGTGGGACACTCCAGTGGTTGATGTGACTGTAGAATAGTGATTCCTAGAAGCTGGAAAGGTGAAGAAAGGAGCAGAGAGAGTTTGGATAACAGGTCCCCAAAGGGTTAAACAGAAGGAACATTTCCTGGTGTGCTACAGCACAGCACAGAGATTATTCTTTTTTTTTTTATTTATTTTTTATTTTTTTTTATTTCAGGGCTGAGGACTGAACCCAGGGCCTCACGCTTGCTAGGCAAGTGCTCTACCACTGAGCTAAATCCCCAACCCTGAGATTCTTCTTTAAAATAACCTATGATGCTCTTTATGAACAAGCAGAACAGAGATGCTCAGATGCCCCAGAGACTGGGCAAGGACAGTAAAATGATAAATGTATCCTCAATTGGTCAGCATCTACTGTATACACGTACTTATTAATAATGGCAATTATTATCTGTTAGTAACAATAATTCTAATATGCCAAGAATATGGAAGTCTGACTCCACAATTTTTCAAAAAATGATTTATTTGTTTTTATTTGATGTGCATTGGTGTTTTGCCTGCATGCATGCCTGGGTGAGGGTGTTGGATCCCCCGGAGCTGGTGTTACAGACAGTTATGAGTTGCAATGTGGATGCTGGGAATTAAAACCAGGTCCTCTGGAAGAGCAGTCAGTGTTTTTAGCTGTTGAGCCATCAAGATTTGATAATTATGCATTGCTTATTTGAGTCAAGCTGTCAAACTGTATCTACAATAAGTACAATTGCAACTATAACTATGTAACTCTCTCTCTATATATATATATGTATGTATGTATGTATGTATGTATGTATGTATGTATGTATGTGCTGGTATAAAGTGGGCTAGGATAATTATGGGGCTTGAGGAAATTAATTTTACATATCACCTTGTCCAGGTGATGGTACCTGTGGTAGTTTGAAATAAATGTCCCCCCTAGGGAGCGGCACTATTAGGAGGTGTGTCCTTGTTGGAGGAAGTGTATCACTGTGGGGGGCAGGCTCTGAGGTCTCCTATTCTCAAGTTATGCCCAGTGTGGGACATAGATTCCTTCTGCTCCTTTGGATCAAGGTGCAAAACTCTTAGCTCCTTCTCCAGTATCATGTCTGCCTGCATGTCACCCACCATGATGACACGGATTAAACCTCTTAACTGTAAGCTAGCCCTAATGAAGTGTTTTCCTTGATAAGAGTCGTCACGGAGAGAGGCACGATAAGTTATGGATAGGACAGTGTTGTGATTTGAAGACCACTACACACTCTTGTGTTAAACACCAGGTCCCCAGCATGGCATAACAGTTGTGAATGTTGCTGAGCCTTTAGGAGGTAGGGGTTAGGTCTCGAGGGCCAGGACTTGTTACTCCTGCCCCTTGCTGTCACCTAGCTCTTTCTGCCACCACGCTCCCAGCCTTCTCCTACAGCGAGTTCTTTCTCTCACCAGGCCCTTTCCATATGACAGAGTGCAGGGCTCCAAAACGTGAGGCAGATTACATCTTTCTTCTCTTAAATAGTTTCTGTCAGGTGTTTAGGACACTGTGACATAAAAGGAATTAATACAAATACTATAAAGATCCAAACAAAATTATAAGGAGATATGGATATGATATATTGCTTCCTGTTCTCTGAAGAACCCCAAGGCAGAGCTAAAATGTACATGCTTGCTTTCTGCACATGGAATCCCATGCATGATTCTTTACCCACCTTCTAGAAGGGCAGCTATACATACAGAAAGCAACACTGGAATTTTAGCAAAGAGTGATATTAGATGTCCAAAAGTGATACCAGTTCTCAATAGGATGCTGTGGACAAATAAGCTGTCTACAGCGCCACACGCTGACCTCTCAAGTGAAGGAAAGTACCAACACCCCCACTGGACATGAAACAGTAAGGTGGTGTTTTGGAGTGATCTTACCACAAGGAAAGACAATTTAATTAGTACTTGCATTGCCTACAACCTGAAGTTTGAACTCATGCAGGTTGACTGATAAGGGATATGGAGTAAAAGGTCCTTGTTTTCAAGGATTGAGAGGACCTGCAGATGTATACACCCATCCCTGTGTTACACAGCTCTTCCTGGAGGGAGTATGGACAATGGTCACAGTCTCATCTACCATGTGTCTCTTGAGTCCATCCTGGAGGGAGAATGAACAATGGTCACAATCTTATCTACCATGTGTCTCTCGTGTCCAGGAGATACCACTTCATGTGGAGATGTGTGCTGGGAACCAGCATCCTGTACTTCATAAACCACAAAAGATATTCACCAAGGCAGGAAACTAACTTCTTCATCTTAGGAGAGTGTGGCAATGCCTGGAGAATCTCCGTGAGACAAAAGATCCAAGTTTAATTGGACAAAGATATTGTAAGTCATATGTTTACAACTATGTATTCTCATACATGATATTTTAATGGGTGACAGCCTTTCTCATGTGTTTTTACACTGTTGATGACTCTTCTTCCACTTGCCACAGTGACAGTCTGTCTCTGAAAGAGGAAAGGGATGGTGAATCCTCCGGTCTCTCACGGAAAATGATTGCTACTTCAAAGTAGGTTGTATGTCAGTGCCCAAGGTCAGTTGGAAGGTACATGCCTCATAGGTCCATAGCTGCTTCCCAGTACTGTGGGTCATCAGACACGCATGACCCCAGCTTCTGTGATAAAAACTCCTCCTTATTGAGAAGAGCCTTGGCATCACTTGACACGGTATCAATGAAGAGACTTTTCCAATAGTAAGTCTTTCTAAAGTAAAGGCCTGTGGCCAGTGGCCCCCCAGTAACGGAGGAAATATATTCAACATATTTCAATAATTTTTCTTCTAAGGACATGTCTGTGGTCCTTGTTAGCAAATGGAGAGACTTAAGGTGTGCCCTGATTTCATTCACAGACACTTTAAAATCCTTGGCAATATTCTCCAGTGAGGCATCATCTAGCCCAAAGTAAGACCTGTAGAGATCCAAGGTCTCCTCTACCTTCTGTGTTTTATCTCTGATCAAGCCACCAAATGAAATGGTAGCCCATGCTCCAGCCTTCAAGGCCTCCAGCCAGATCTTCTGTTTCAGGAAATCCCTCTTCCGGTCAATGGCAGTCTCAGTAACACTGTGCAGGGACAGCATGAAGATGTGGCGCTTGTGGGCTGGGAGCTCTCTCAGTAAGGTGTTCTCCAGCTCCGGGAAGTCAAAGTCAGACTTATCAAAGTTAGAGACCAAGAAAACTGGAGGCTCACTGGAGAGAGCCTCCTGGAGATGCTTTGAACAGTTTTCTCTGATTTTCTTTAAGACACTGTCCCTATTGAAAGTCTTAGGTTTACTCTTGACTTCGTTATGTATATCATGATCTATCTTGGTGCGGACAAAGTAGAACTTGGTATTCATCTTGGCGCTGGCTTTGGCCAGATGTGCATCAATGTCTTTGAAGCGTGTAGCTGAGATGATAATCAAGAAGTCATACTCACCAAACTTCATTTCAGTTAGGTAGTTTTGTGGTGGGAAGATAGTGGACCCAATGCCAGGCAGGTCCCAGATTGTCACTGTGGGAAGCTTTGGGTGTGGGTATGGAGTTCTCTTCATGGTTGTCTCTACTACCCCAGTGGGGGCTGCACCTTCTTCTTCATCCCTTACTCCCCTCAGGGCATTGATAAAGCTGGATTTGCCCACCCCTGTTTCTCCCGTCACCGCAATGTTCAGTGGGGCTCTGTCGATGTTTCTCAGAGCATCGCTGATCACAGAAGCTGCTCCTGGAAGGTTCTTATTCTCCAGGTGGGAATCAATCAAGGTGATGGTTTCCTCTGAGAGGATTTTGTTTTCCTTCTTGAAATTCTTAAAAAAATTTTCAAAGCTGAATGCCAAAAGCTGAGCCATTGGAGCAGGGGTTCTGGAAGGCTTGCCTGTAGCTGTTTGCAGTAGAAGTGGCTGAATAAAGGAGAGAAAAAACATTGTGATTATTAGTACAGCACAGCAGGGCCTAGGATTTGTGCTACAGTAAAGCAGGACCTCGTCTTCTGTCCCTTCTGTTCCTGGCTGCTGGCTAGATTTCTGGCCTGCATGTCCAGTGCCCTCTTGCTCAGGCTCTTCTTTTCCCATGGCTTCCCTTTTTCTTTGCTGTCCAATTTGAGGTCCATTTATTCCACACAGTCTCCTACCCTGGTGTTTATTTCTTATTTAAAATTATTTTAAATTCTATTTACTCTTTTCAAAATTAATACCCAATACATTGTAAAAACCCTGAGGGCATAGATCAAAAACCTCAAACAACATCTCTCATGGAAAGGTTGAGGTTTACAGACTGAATACTAGAAAGCAGTATGTGAATGCTTTCAAGAATTGCTTCTTAGCCCTCATGAACTCTGGTCTCTTAGCACAGCCATTCTCGTTTCTCTTGTGAAGTCTGTGAATTAAGGGAAAAGGGACATGCAGTGGGGAGTGGACAAGATTCATTCCATGTCCCACAGAGGGTTGGACACATTACTATCTGTGAGTAATGGACTTTGTTTTACTTAAAGAAGACAAATTATGTCATTTGTAGGAAAGTGGATGAAACTGGAGATAATCCTATTAAGTCAGTTAGGCCAGTCTCAGAAAGACAAATATGATTTCTAATTTATGGGGTTTAGATTTTATGTAGATACGTAAATTATATACATATATATGATATGAAATTGGAAGTGAAACTGTTTCCTAGGGACAAAGGGACTAATGGGTGTATTCTTAACATGCAGTATGTGCTTGTTTGAAAACTTAAAAAATAGATAAATAAAAAAATCATTTGAAAGGAGATATGCATCTATGTTATCCCTCATTTTTCAACAGGGGAGGTAGGGGATGGTCTCAGTGGTAAGCAGACTCAGTGGTAAGCAAATCCCCATGTGTCCCTGCTTTCTAGTATTCAGTCTGTAAACCTCAACCAAATAACCAACAAAAATAAAAAATCCTAACTGGATACAGAAAGAGAGAGAGAGGAAGAAAAAAAGAATGAAAGAAAGAAGAAAGGAAGGAAGGAGAAAGAGACTAGGAGAGAGGAATGAAGGAAGGAGAGAGAGATAGGAAGGAAGGAAGAAAGAAAGAGACATTAAGGAAGACACTAAAAGAATGTGTCCTTATTTTTTTAAAGTTAAGAACCCTGAAGAAATGTATTCCCATCAAACTCCTTCTCTGAGAGAGAGTCAATTCTTTTTTTCCCCCCAGAGTTAGAAAGAGCTTTATTAGAAAGAAACCAGGCCTGGAGAGAAAGGAAGAGGGCAGGAACAGAGAGGAAACACAGGAAGAGAGAGAGAGTCTTAAGGCAGGAGAGACAGGGTAAAGATCAGACACAGAAGAATGACCAAGAACACAGAAGAATGAATGAGAATGTATAATGGCACACTTGTGTGGAAATGCCGCTCTATAACCCACCATGTTGTAGATGACCCTAGAATATAATAATAACAAAAACTCAATGAGATCCAAGAGAATACTGATGAATGAAATTAGAACGAAAACACAAGATTTGCTTTAGAAAGTCAAAAGTGTGACATTGTGAAAGACCTTGAAAGTCCATTTTTTTAAAAGATTTATTTATTTATTATGTATACAGCATGTATGACCAGAAGAGGGCGCCAGATCTCATTACAGATGGTTGTGAGCCACCATGTGGTTGCTGGGAATTGAACTCAGGACCTCTGGAAGAGCAGTCAGTGCTCTTAACCTCTGAGCCATTTCTCCAGCCCAAAAGTCCATTTTTAATAGACACAATTACACACACATACAGCAGATAGGAAGCCAAGGAGAAAAGGAGAGAAAGAAGGAAGAAACAAAAGTAAGAAAAGATAGAAGGAAGGAAAGTAAAGTAAAGGAAGGAAGCAATGAAATTTTAATAATTTACCAAGGAAATGGAAAGCATTGAACGATGCTCATAAAACACTGATGAAAGAAATCTCAAAGAAAGCTACAAAAGATGCTAAGATTCCCATGTCTATAGCTTATAAACATTAATGTTGTCTAAGTGTCTGTGCTTCACATAGTGGTCTACAGACCCAACACAATCTCATCTATAACATCAGTGTCATTTAAAATAGAACTAGACTGTGGAATTACAAAATTCACATGGAAACACAAAAGATTGCAAATAGCCCAAACAATATGGATCAAAAAGAACAGGGCTAGGAGGCATCATAATACCTGATTTCAAGACATAGTATAGAGCCACAGTAAACAGTATGGCAGTGGCATGAAAACAGGCCCATAGGCCAACCAACTGCCCAGAAGAGAAGACCCAGGAATGTCTCCAAACATGTACAGCCGACTGAGTGCATCTACAGTCAATCAACATCTCAGTAAGCCTTCAAAAACTAATACTGCACAAAGGACATATTGTTGTCAAAAGGAACTGGGCAAACTGGACTCCAGGCAAAACTAAAACTTGACCCTTATCTTTCACCCTATACAAAAACCAGCTGTAAATGGGCCAAAGAGCTTAACAGAAGGTGAAAAATTTGAAGCTCCTAAAGGGAAATGAGTATGAAAAACTTCATCAGATTTTTCCACATAGAGTCCCCAAAGCAAAGGAAACAAAAGCAGACTGACAAGGAGGATTTCACCTAATGGAAATACTTCTTAAAAACAAAGGAAATAAACACTTCAGCAATGAGACAATTTATAATGAAAAGCCTTAAGAGTGCATCATGTAACAGTCTCAATCAGAGAGACCATAAGATCTCAACAGGTGCAGAAAATGGATTTGACAAAATTCATCAGAGTCATTTCCACAAAGTGAGATAGCAAGGTACTTCCTGGAACTGTGAAAACCCTATCTTCCCCCACTGACTCCTCCCAATGTGAGAGGTGTTAGAATTGAATTGAACTTACCTTCTCCATAAAAAGCTCTTCTTTGCTAAGGAGACTTTTAACATCATTTGCCACAGTGTCAATGAAGTAATTTTGCAAATGGAAAGCCTTTGAAAAGTAAGGACGGCTAATGTACTCTAATAGTTTATCTGTTAATGATTTACCCTGCTCTTCTGAGAACAGATGTGGAGACTTAAGGTTCGCCTTGAGTTCCTCCAGTGGCACGTGCAAATCCTCAGCAATGTTCTCCAGGGATGCCTCATCCAGGCCAAAGGAAGATCTGCAGAGGTTCAAAGTCTCTTCCAACTTCTCTAGGTCATTTTTGGTCAAGCCCATAAATGGTATGGTGGCCCATGATCTTGGCATTACTGATTCCTTCCAGACCTTCTGTTTCAGTGAATCCCTTTTCTGGTCTATGGTGGAATGAGTCACAATTGGCAAAGTGAGCTTGAAGATGTGGCGTTTGTGGGATGGGAGCTCCCTTAGAAGGGTAGTCTCCAGCTTTGGGAAGTCAAAGTCAGACACATCAAAGTTAGAGACTAAGAAGACTGGAGGCTCCTGCTGGGTAACTTCCTTAAGTATACTTGAAATGGAATTTCGAATCTCCTTTAAGATGTTCTCTCTATTAAATCTCCGAGGACTACACTGTTTTTGAACCATTAGGTCATGATCTGTGTGGGTTCGTACAAAGTAGAAACTCCTATTTACTTGCACAATGGCTTTGGCTAGTTCTGCATCATTATGTTTAAAGCGTCCAGAAGAGACAATGATGAAGAAGTCATACTCCTCAAACTTGATTTTCTTCAGATAATCATGTGGTTGGAAGGCAGTGGACCCAATGCCAGGCAGGTCCCATAGTGTCACACTGGGAAACTTTGAGTATGGGTATGATGTCCTCTCAGTGGTTGTACATGTCACTCCAGTGGAAGCAGCTGCACCCTCTTCATCAGGCCCCACTCCCCTTAGGGCATTGATGAGACTGGATTTTCCAGCCCCAGTTTCCCCCATCACTGCAATGTTCAGTGGGACTTTCTCGATGTCACTCAGAGCATCGCTGATTGCAGAAACTGTTCCCCGAAGGTTTCCATCCTCTAGGTATGATCCAATCAAGGTGGTTAATTCCTGAGACAGGACTTTAGTTTCCATCTTGAAATTTTGAAGATTTGAATCAAGGCTGGAGGTCAAATCAGGATCCTCCTTCTGAGGGGGTGTAGAAGAGGAGGTCTGACCCATAGCTGGGAGCAGTTGATGGTGCTAAAAGGAAGAAAGAACCAGGAAGTCCAAAGAATTAGTTCAGACAGAGCTAGCCAATGGGAAAGCAGAGCCCCTGTAATGGCCCCCACATTACAAATGGGCTCTTCCCCCTTTAATTAAATGCTCAGGACTCAACTGCATTTACTTCTGTCTTGGATGTAAATTTTGGCTCAACTCAGACTCCTTTACCCTTGACCATTTTCCTCTTTAGAGCACTTTGAGTTCTTCAAGATGAAATTCAAACCTATAACACCTGCACTAAGGAGGTCCTGCTATGGATCTCATGTTTGAGGTCAGCCTGGGCTACGATACCAAGACCTTTGTCTGCAAAAGAAATTACCCAAGTACAAAGCTCTGTCAGTCTCTTCAAATAAGGACATATTATGACATGTAAATTGAGTTTCATGTTTTCAGTTTTACTTTAATAATTGACATGAATGATAATTATTCAAATTCAACTGGAGACTACAGCTCACATTAAGAAGTGGTCTTAAGGATGAAGGAACCTTTGGTATATCTCCCGTGGATTTCCTATGACTTTGATATCTAAGAGACTTCTTTCACTCTTTGGTACTCAAAAACTTTTGCTTTGGCAATCAAAATCATGTGGTTGTGGTGGTCATAGGCTCTGGTGGGGGAAGCTGTTAGCGTTGTTTTGTGAAATGGGCATGATATGCCCATCAATTTTCCATCTAAATGTTTGTGTTTGCATCCGTGAATTAGTACTGTTGTCCATGCTGGCCATGGAGCTTCTCTTTATAGTGAGTAGGAGTATTATAGAGTAAGTCACAATGGTCAAGGAGTTGAGAATAAGTGATGCTGAATGCTCAGCCATAAATGGGAAGTCTATATCACCCCCTCCAAGGTCAGTGTGATGCAGAAGAGATGAGAAAAAGGATGTAAGAACTGGAGGAAGGGGTGGATGTTTTGACAATGTAAAAAAGAAATCCCAAAAGGATAAACACTCAAATAATTCAGTCAATTAGTGCACTAATGAGCTGTAGAGACAGTCATCAAGAGACTAAATAAAATGGTCAATAAATACTTGAAAACATTTTCAATACCCTGAGCTATCAGAGAAGAGCAAATTAAAGCTGCTTTGATATTCTATCTGAACAAAGTCAGAATAGCTACCATCATGAAACACATTAACAACAACAACAAATGCTGATGAGAATGTAGAGAAGAGGAACCATTCTCTGTTAGAAGTTGGTGCAGCTCCTACTAAATAAGTATGAATTTTCTTAAGAAAGTTGAGCATTGGCCCAGGAATCCCATTCAATTCAATCTGAAGAACTCTTATTCAACAGACCACCGAGATGCAAGCACATCTATGAAATCAAGTCAGTGCAGATATCTGTATACAGAAAAATGGACAAAGGAAACATGACATAGACACAATAAGATTGTGTGTATCTGGGAAGAAAAATGAAACCATAGCATTTTCAGAAAAGTGAGTATAACTGGAAGTCATTGTTCAGAGAAGAGAATCCAGACCTCAGCAAGACAAATATCCCACATTTTCTTTCACAGGCTGAACCTAACCTTAAAAGCATGTGTGTCTGTACATGTGTTTTTTAGATCCCCAGTCTTTAAAAGGGATCATGAAAGGCTGAAGAGGTATTAAGGCAGGTGGGCAGTCAAGCAGCAAGATTATATGTAACAGGAAAACAGAATCAAGGACTAGCTAGAGGATGAAAATAAACCAACTGGAGGGAAGGGGAGATGGAGGCATATAGGTTGGAGGGGCACAGAAGAGGACAGAGTACATTGACATGTATGAAGTGTGTACAGAGTACAGAGTACATGTATGAAGAAGGTATGATGAAGCTCGGTGATTAAAATACATTAAAAAACTCAGCCAATTAAGAATTTCGGTATTAGCTGGGTGGTGGTGACACATGCCTTTAATCCAGCACTTGGGAGGCAGCAGCATGTGCACTGTGAGTTTGAGGTGAG
>CABHPR010072011.1:0-14285 GCA_902168415.1 Peromyscus melanophrys | reverse complement strand
TTTTTTTTTTTTTAATCACTTGTAAACCAGGCCACTGACTTCTGGTCTTCATGACTGCAGATCTTCTGTCCCTCAATTGGTCTTCCTCTCTAGGCACTGCATTAATCTCAGGCTGTTCAGAGGTTTGTTTGTTTGTTATGTATTTAGGCTGTTAGTTATTTTTGGCAGTTGAATTACTGTGTGTTTGGGTGTTGATTTGTTTCGGTTTATCCTGTTGGGCTTCGCTTACCCTTAGAACTCTGAGGTTTTATGTCTCTGGCCAACTTTGGGAGATTGACAGACACCATTTGTTTGGGGACTCTTGAGCCCCACCCTCTTCCCGTTTTCTTCTGGAGCTCTGAAGATACGACTGTGAGATAGTCTGGGTGTGTAGGAGAGACTCTCCCAGGTTGCGAAGGCCCTTGGTTTCTGTTTATTTTCACTGTTTTTCTCTGCTTTTCAAATGTATCCTACTGAGGTCTTCATGAGTTTAGGCTTTATCTCCTGCCGTCTCCACTTTAACACTGTGTCTGTCCAACAAGTTTTTCATTTCAATTGTGTTTCTCAGTCCGACGATTTCCACATTTGCCAGCGTCTGTTTCTTTGCTGAGAGCCGGGCTGAGGCTGGTTTTCATTTGTCTCGAGGGAATCTGTTGAAGCATTCTCTACCGTGACCCTTCCAGTCCTTGTGAAATAATGTCAACATGATTCATTTCAGTACTTGTGTGGGTAGGTTCTTGTTGTTGTTTTCCTCATTAAATGTGTGTTTTCCCTGAATATTCATAGGACCGATGCCTTTCTTTGTATCCTCAACATGTTGGCTCTTCTGCTCTGGGACTCTGGGTGGGACTTCAGTCTCCGCTGTGAGCAGAGGCTCGCCTCTCTGGAGTGGAGGCTGGCTTCTGCCTGCAGCTGTGCCTCATGCTTCCAACATCAGTTGTGTTGTGTTTTCCTGCTCTTGTGATATTGCTCACCGGCCTGCTTTCTCTGGCATTTCTAGGGCTCTTCCTGGGTCTCTGCTGTTGCTCTCGGACAGAACAGAAGTTGCTTCTCTGTCCCAGCTGCTGTGTGGCAAGGCCACCTTCTGCTGTGGCAGATGGGAGGAAATGAAGCCGTGGGCCTATATCCCCTCAGGCAATTAGATTCAAACAAAGCCAGGCAACAGTTTGCTTTGCTGATGCTGTCTCAATGGATGGCTGGCCACTCGCCCAGTTCTGGAGAGGGGGTAGTCAGCCCAGCATGGGTTTGAAGACAAAGGAGGCCACCCCACTCTTGCCCTGTTGTGGGGCTGGGGAGAGTGCCCCATGTGATGTCTGTTAGAGGTTTCAGGCCTCTTTGACATCCAGTCTGGGGGCTCCTGGGGAACAAAAGGAAACACAGGCATTTGAGACCTTGTTTCACCTGGATTCTAAGCACTCTCATGGGTCTGCCTTCTTCTAGATGCCCAGAGTCTTGTATCATTGCCCGGGGATTCTTTCCAGGGCATTTATTTGTTTATTTTCGTCCTGATTTTTTAGATGAGGTCTCATCTGTAGTCCAGGGGGACTCTGAACTGTGATCCTCCTGCCTCAGCAGCCCAAGTACTAGGATGACTGCAAGCAGGCATAGGCATGAATCTTAAATGGTCTTATTAATAAAAAACTCAGTGCCAGCTATTGGGGTGAACGCTGGAAGGTCAGAGAGACAGAACAAGCCACAGCCAACCTCACCTCGCCAACTTCTCAGCTGATCCTTTTTCCTCAAACTGGAAGCCTCTGAGTCCTCACCGGAATGAATCTCAGCTGAACTGCTGCTCAAAAGCCTAAAAGCTTAAAAAGCCTCTAGTTCCTGGTCCTCACACCTTATATACCTTTCGGCTTCCTGTCATCACTTCCTGGGATTAAAGGCGTGTGTCACCATGCCTGGCTGTCTCCAGTGTGGCCTTGAAGTCACAGAGATCCAGATGGATCTCTGCCTCTGGAATCCTAGGATTAAAGGCGTGTGCTACCACTGCCTAACCTCTGTTTAATATAGTGGCTGTTCTGTTCTCTGACCCCCAGATAAATTTATTGGGGTGCACAATATATCAACCACATAGGCCCTCATACTTGGTGGGCAGGTTAGTTTTAAATGTCAACTTGCTATAATCTAGGATTATCTGAGAAGAGACTCTCAATGGAGTTATTGCCCGGATCAAACTGGCCTCAGTGCCATGTCTAGCAGGAGGCAGACTTAATTGTTAGTTCATGTAGGCAGGCCCAACCCACTGTGGGCGGCACCCTTCCTTAGGCAGATTGTTCTGAATTACCTAAGAAAGCTAGCTGAGCATAAGTCAGCAAACACCCTCCACAGTTCCTGCCTCGTTTCTTTGGCTGTGAAGTGAGTTCCTTGGTCAGAGGTAATGGTGTGTGAACAGCAGGCTGGCCTGCCTTCAGGGACTGTGTCCTGTTGGCTTGGGCCCTGGAATCCTGACTAGGGGTGGCAAGAGAATGAAGGAAGTACAGATACACAGGCAATAGAGGAGGGGGATCAGGTGGGGTGTGCACACTCCACGGAGCAGCACCTACTCAGGCCAGAACCCAGAACTGTTGTGGGGGATCCACCAGAGAAGACCACTCAGACATAGGTTCAAGCCGATAGAAAGTCTTTATTAGCCATCTGGTGACTACCTGGATGTTCTGGACCTGAGTGCACTCCCCAGCCTTTCTCAGGATGAGCTTTTAAGAACAAAAACCACAGCCTAGGTTAACACACCTCAGTTAGCAAGAACAGTTAACCAGAAGCTGAATACAGAAGCAAGGTCAGTACATTTAGGCACTTTCCCAGAACTATGGACTTTGATGGATTAGGTCTTTGTTCTCATGTTGGCTGTGGTACTGCCTTTGTGCTGGTTTCCAAGGCTTGAATGGTCCTTACATCATGGTGTCAGTTGTGCTAAGGTCTGGGGGTCAGTTAGAGAATCTCAGTGTGTGTATTAGGTACAGCACATGGGGAGGAGTTGGGTAGTCTTGAGAGGAGATCTCTGAAAGCAAGCAGCCTCACTCTGAAGACATCCCATAGCAGAAAGGCTACAGCTGCTATGTTCGCACACACTGGCCAATCATTTGCACTCAGAGCCCAGGGAAGCTTTGCCATCCTCTGAGCCTCACCCATGGAAGGCTTTGCCGTTCCCACGGGGCTGAGGCATTGGGGTCCTTGTTGTGGCCGTACTCATGCCAATGACACACATTCACTCAGGGTGTCCCACACTCACTGCAGGTTCCTGCCTTGACTTCCCTCAGTGATGGAATGTGGCCTGGAACTGTGGGCCACATTGCCTTTGGTCAGGGTGTTTGTCCTAGCAACGGACGTGAAATTGGAACGCTCGGCTTACACTGTCTTCTGTGGCTGTTGATGACTCTGCACGTGGGACTGGATGGACCAGCCATTTCCGTTTCATGAACCAAGTTTCTTCTGTTCCCAGTGCAGAGTGAACTCTAATATCTGTGAACTGAAAGGATCAACATGGGGCTTTCCATATTCGAGAATGTCAGAACCTTCCAAGCTGTCGTCAGGCAGACCCCATTGTCCCTCAACTCTTGAGTAAGTGCCTCCCAAGGCTGTAGGTGAGACACAGTCTTTGTGAGACATAGTCATGGTGAACTTGGTGACCTGAGGGCAGGAAGCTGCTATTGTCCAAAAGGTAATGGCATTACTTTCAACTTAAACCCTCTCCGGACACCTCAACAGCCATCCCTCTATGCACCCCATCTCACAGTCCTTCTACCCAGCTGCCTATCCATCTGTCACTCTGTCTGTCTTGCTGAACAGCCTGAAGGATTCTTTTCTATTCTTTGAAAGGATTAGCCCTTGTTACTAACTAACCTGATAGTCTCAGCTGAATGGACCAGTCAGTCCCCTGTCTGGACTGTCCCTCAGGAAAGACACCAGGATTTAACGTGCAGACATGATAGGTCTTTACTCTCACTCTTAATGGCACTGGGCACAATGACAGCCTCAGTGGGGTTTTTATATGCCTAAATGCCCAGAGTCCTACTAAATGTCCTCCAACTCTCGTTCCCTTTCCTCTGTAAACATTATGATGACTCTGAGATGTGGCTTCTTAAATGCAAACGCTTAAGTGAGGCAGTAAATAACCCCATGGTGCACGGCCAACCGCTCGGTGTGGGTTTCACAAAGGATCATACCAGCTAGGGTTTGTTTTCCTAAGTCTGAAGTCTACTCCCCAAAGGACACCCCAGTTTTGTGTTCAAGATGTGAAATGCATAAGGGAGTCATTAAGAACTGGGTTTTGGTGGGGCAGCTTTGATTTGACACTTTTGAAATATGATCCCGGTCATGGTTGTGAATGGTGCAGGGCTCTCTTTGGGCAACAGCGTCTGGACTTGATTATATGAGGCCAGGTTGTGGGTGCTGTTATCCGCCCTCTGTGTCAGTGCTGCTGCAGCAGACCTTGTGTCCTGAAAGGCCTGGGGAACTTCGTATGGGTCCTGAGTATTAGTAAGTGTCTTATTCGTTCTTGACTTGGCTGTTTAGCGATCCAGTTCTCTGTGTCTGGACTCCACCGTTTACCTTGCTTCTTCAGCAGTGGCCTTCTTCATTGGTGGCCTTCTTCATTGGTGGCCTCCCTGCCACACAAATGACACCATTAGCATCTTGTCAGCATTCAGTGTCTTCCCTGAGGAGGACAAATGACACGAAACAGACTATTCAATAAATACTTATCAATGAGTGAAAAGGAACTGGAAACTAAGCTGCCTCAGTGCGCTTGGGTGGCGCCTACACACCTGTGTCTGGGGATTTCCTCATCCCTTTCCTCTTCCTGTGGTCAGGAGATTAACACCGTCTTTCCATCCATCCCATCCCCGCTGCAGTGCAACAAGAGGGTATAAAGTGGCCCCTCCACACAGTCCAGCAGTAGGTACGTACTGCTTTCTGATTGCAAGGCTGCTGACTTTTCAAGGAGCCTGTCACACCTCAGGAGTCCACAGCCTTCTCTCACGTTGTTTCAGAAATAGTCTCTTATGGCTGCGTCTTGATGATCACGAGCAATGATATTCCAGGCATGTTTGGGTTTCAGAAGACAGCTGGGGGGTTTGCAAGGGCTTTCCTATTTGTGAAGGATGCTGTGAAACTCTCAAGGGAGAGAGTGAGTACAAGACAGGAGCTTGTGGAGAATCTCATCCAGACGTGTGAAGGGGACCCAGCGGAGTCCTCTGTACTCCCAGACTTATCTTAAAATCGCCCATGGTATTTTATATAGAGTATATACCCATAGGGTAATGTCTCCAACTGTCTAATAAACTTCATCACATTTAAACTCCACAAACTCCTATTAAAGGTAGGGAAACAGAAACAAAGTAATTAATCCCCCTCAACTCCAACAGCCAGACCCAGTTCTAGACTCCGTTTGCTCTATTTCCTGCCTTTTCCTCTACTACCCAACAATCCAAAGCGGGGGAAGGAAGGGGAGGGAAGGGCCACCAGAAGATAAAATCCTGGAGGAACAGCACTGCCAACACGGGCCCTCCAATCTCCCTGGCTTCTCCTCTGCATGGCACCCTTACCGACTCACAGAGTGACAGCCAGGAAGCTCCCCACCCAGCTGGCAGAGCCCCCAATCCCTAGCAGCATAAGACAAGACCACAAGAGCACCCCCCCCACCCCGCCCCGGCATCATCTGAATTTGTGCCAACTGACTTGTGTCTTGGCCTGAGCTGCCTCACAAGCAGAGTCTAGGAAAGGAGTTTTGCAGGAAAGCAATCTGGGAAACTCCTTGGGGGAAGTCAAGAAGGGAGGCACATCTAGGGAGTTGGTGGCGAGGCTCCACAGGGGCAGCTGGGGCCCAGTCCTGTGGAGACGCTGTGTTCACAGCTCTGCCTAGGAAAGTCTCCTCAGGCATGTGTTAGGTACACTCCAACACCCACCTCAGGCCTCTCACAGACACACAACTACAGCTTCAGAGGATCTGATGCCCTCTTCTGGCGTCTGTGGGCACCAACACATCGTGGTGGCATTAAACACAGAGAGATACATAAAGAATAAAAATACATCTTTGAAATGTTATTTAATTAGTTAAATCAAAACTATCTGTGGACTGGGGATGGAGCACAGTGGTGGAGAGTTTGCGTGGCATGTTCCAAAGCCCTGGGAAACTACAGAAATCAAATAAAGAACTCAACAGATAGAGCAGCCCCCAAGTGACCTGAGAATTGTGAGAGGAAACAAACCCTTTCCTCCCCGTGTAGATTGTGGTCCCGGTGACTTATCACAGCAACAGAAACACTAAGACACAGGCAGGGTCTTGTTTTTGTTTCGGGTTGGTTTCAGTTTTCCAGTGATCCTGCACTGTAGGCGTTCAGTGGGTGTATTTTCCTGCTGTTAGCGGAGTCAGTAGGTGAGGAATCTCCACTCCCATCTCCCTTGCCCACCACCCCACAGGGCAGGATCACCTACCTGCCCTGATCTGCAGCACAGACACCTGAACAAAATTCTCTGCTGATTTGTGCTTTGAACTTCCTTATTCTGCAATCACATTTTTCTCAGGGAACATATGTCATCCACTTAAACACCCCCCTCCCTGTCTAAGTTCCTCTGCTTACTTTTTTCTGTTAGCTCTGCTCCCCCCCCCCCCCAATAGCAATCCTGGACCCCGAGTCTGTGCCTGCTTACTTCGGGGATCATCTGAAGTCTTTGGAAGACAGTGGCTCCTTGGTGCTGATTTTCTGGAGAGTCTCAAGTAATACAGGCCTATTGGAGCATGGAGTGAAGGGTCGGGGCTGGCAAAGGTCACTAATTCTGGAAAGTGGAGAGGAGCCTTCCACACAACTAGAAGCTCTAAGGGCCTGGAATCAGAGCAGGATTTTCTCACACAAGTCCCTTCCCCTGTCTCCTGAAAGGGGCCTTCTCCACTCTTGTCAGTCTCTGAGGAACAAGAACAAATAACTTGGGTTACCACAGTCACTGCTGTCAACTACAATGAAGGCTGAGGGCCTTGCTCCCAGGTTTTCTTGAATAACAATGCTTTGAAGGCTTACTTCTTTAAACAGTTTTGACATTTATGTAGTTATTGTGTGTGTGTGTGCATGTGTGTGGGCACAGCGGCAACTTGAGGGAGTCAGTTCTCTCCTTCCATCATGGTTTACTACTATCCGAAGGATTTTCTGGGAGCTGGAATGATAGTTCTGTGGTTAAGAGCACCTGCTGTTCTTCCAGAAGCCCCGGGTTCCTGGCACCCACGTGGTGGCTCACAACTGCCTGTACCTCCAGTCCCAGGGGGTCGGATGCCCTCTTCTAGCCTTCTTGGGCACCAGGCACACATGAAGTGCACATACCCACATGTATGGAAAAACACGTACAATAAAAATGCTTTGTTTTGTTTTCTTTGTTTGTCTGCTTGGTTTTGGTTTTTGGTTTTTCAAGACAGGGTTTCTCTGTGCAGCCCTGGCTGTCTTGGAACAGTCTCTATAGACCAGGCTGGCCTTGAACTCAGAGATCCACCTGGCTCTGCCTCCCCAGTGCTGTGATTAAGGCGTGTGCTACCAACACCCTGCTAAAAATGTATCCTTAAAAAATTGTTTTAAAAGAACTTTCTGAATTATATTGATTTTGGTTAAAGCTCCATTCTGAGTTTTAACAAAATATGGTGAACAAATGTTGTTTTAATGGGGAGCTAATAGTCCTGCCCAGTTACGCTTAGGTAAGGAGACAAGAACTGGTTAATCTAATCCAGCACTTGGCCCACGACCTGCTGAGGTCTTGAGGGAGTTTGTTTAAGCAACCCTGTTTCTCAAAGCCAAAACATAAGTAAATTAAAATTCTTTACTGTATTGGGCAAATTTTAACAGATCCCGTTTTCCTGGTGGTACTGTTTTCAAAGGGAGAACGATGAATAAAATCTGTATATTTTACAAGCTATCAAAATAATTTACCTAACACCATCCCGGTGTAAAAACACATGTGACTGAGTGCCCAAGGGAAGCCACTGTGCATGTCTGCCCTGGGAGTGGGAACCACACTGTGTCTCCCTAGCAAAGCAAGATTTTCACCATGTGAAAAATGGCTCAGGGTCACATTGCAAACTATCTAAGGTAGTATTTTAATGTAGGAGGCTGGGGGGTGGGAGCAGAGGGAGGGGGAGCTGGAGGAGGGGGAGGCTGGGTGGAAGGGGGTGGATCAGTTGGTAAAATGCTCAATGCACAAGCTTGAGGACCCAAGTTCAGAACCCCAGCACTCAGGTAAAATGTTGACCAACATTTTGAAGAGAGGAGAGACAACAGATGCCCAGCCCGAAAGGGAACATGTGTGCCCTTGTGGGAGGGAGGGTGAACATGATGAAAATTTATTGTATGAAATTCTCAACTAATAAAATTTTTTTAAAGGTTTACAAATGGTGGGTACAGATGAATGCCTTTAGTCCCAGCACTAGGGAGGCAGAGAGGCAGGTGGATCTCTGAGTTTCCTGTCTCAAAAACAAAACAAAACAAACCAAAAACCAAAAACAAACAAACAAACAAAAAAAAAAACAAAGGCGAATTGCTTCTGAGGAATGCCACGGAAAGGCAATCACTCACTGCCTGCCACATGCACACAAACATCCACACTTATAGACAAAATAAATAAATAAATAATAAAATATAACATAAATAAAGAAATAAGATCAGTAAGTTAAGATACATGAGTGAGTGTTGTATTAAAATGCTGGAGTAAATCTAGGGCCATGCTGTTTACCAGGGTCTGGGCTGCCACCTGGGGCCCTATTGGTGTCCCAGGGCCCCGTTGCCACTGGGGCCATGCAGATCTTGGTGGCCTTTGCCACCACCTGGGGCCATGGTGACATCCAGCCCGGGCTGCTGCCCCAACCATGTCTGGGTCCATGGTCCTACCACAGCCGGGGTCTGTGTTGAAGTCTGTGGCCCACATTGCCACCAGGGCCTACTCGGAATCCCAGGGTCTGGGCCACAGCCTGCGGCCTTGTTGGAGTCTGGGGCCCATTCTGCAGCTGGGGCCATACAGATCTGGGAGGCCTGTGCTGCCGTTCGGGGTTGTGCTGTCATCCAGGCCCTGGTTGCTGTCAAGGGTCACCTCTGGGTCCGTGGTCTGGCTGCAACTGGGATCTGTGTTGATATCTGTATTCCGTGTCACCTCAGGGGGCCATAGGAACCACGCGTGATCAAGTTCCATGCTGAGCTGCTCTACCCTCCCTGGCCCTGCCTCCCACTGGGCACTGCAGCAAGAGAGCTGGCCAGGGCATAGGGAAGCTGGCTCTGCCCACTTGCCGGAGGTGGGCGGCCCCAGTGGCCTGGACTGACCAGCTCAGCTACCACCCAGACCCACAGCCAGGCCTTGAGTTGGACTACCCTAACATCTACCCCATCTAGAACTTGCTGGAGCCCGGGAAGGGACTGGTCCTGAGGAACAATAATGATACCTACAGGATCTTCATGATTCAGGATGACTTCAGGAGATCCCAGAGGAGTTCCGGTGAGGATCCAGCGAGGATGGTGTGCCAGAAACCAGAGGCCTTGAACCAGACCAGTGGCACATTGCAATGAGTATTTGCAAGTAAAGCTGATTGGACAAAAGGCTATAATATGTGACACATCGTTCCCAGTGCCACTAGAGGAATGAAGAGGGGTTGGAGAGGCGGGAAAGAAGGAAAAGCCAAGACGTTGTGTGTGTGTGGGGGGGGGGGGGCCTTGTTTTGTTCTTAATTTTGTTTGTTTGCTTGCTTGCTTACTTGTTTTGGTTTGATGTTTTTAAGTTTTCTTTTTGGAGGGGGTGCTGCAGGGGCGAGGGGAGGATATAGGGGAACTGGAGGTGAGCGGAATTAGGGTGCAGGATGTGAAATTCCCCAAGAATCAATACAGACATTATGTTAAATTTTAAAAAAAGGTACTGGGGTAAATCCAGCGTCTTTCCCATGGAATACCCACTGGGTGGCAGGTGATGGGGGAAAAGGTACATGTGAGGGTGCAGCTGAATCACAGCGCCTCCCTCCAGGAGTGCGGTGAAGCCTCAGTCCTGAGAAGCAGCCAAGGCCATCGGTCACGAAGGAGTAGTGACAGTAACCGTAAAGGAGACCAGCGGGTTCGTGCAGATGCAGCTAAGGACTGGATAAATGAATAACCAGGGAAAAGAAGGAAGATGCTTTCTTACAAACCAACTCCATCAGTAGAGAGGACCAGGGTGGGAGAGAGATACCATTGGGCACCTGGGGCAGTGATAACTCCTGCGTGGAGACTGACATCTACAAAACACTGGAAGAAACAGGATGTTTGTGTTTCAGAACAAATGTCTCCCTGATGATGATACTATACAGTGGGAAATTCTGCAGGTGCTGCGGGCCCCTAGGCAGGACCAAGAAACAGAGAAGTCTATGCAATAGGAAGGCTAGTGGTCATGGTGTATTTGACGTTCTTGCTGAACCCACTGTAATGAAGAAAACATCAGAGGGGTGCAGTTCAGGCTCGTCCTACAGGAAGAACTGACCAGTGTGTTTCAAATGTGCACCAAGACCAGTGCGGGGGAGGCAGGCGAGGAAGGACAGAGGAGCTGTCTCAGACTAGAGCAGACTAAGGAGCCACAAGGACACAGGTGACTCTGGACAGACAGCAGGGAAAGTGGCAAAGCTCTGATCAGGCCTGTGGTTCATTAGCAGCACTGCATCCATGCCAGTTTCCTGGGCTTGTGCCTAGGGCTCTGTTATACAAGAGGCCAGCACTGAGGAGACAGGAGTATCTGGACTCTGTTCTGTGTGTATAACCTTCTTGTTGGCCTAACATTCCAGGGCTGTGTGTGTGCACGCGTGCATGCTTGCCTGTGTGTATCTGTGTGTGTGTTTGCGTGCGTGTGTGTGCATGTGCAGGTACCTGGGTAGGACATGTACTCCTGTATGGCAGCTGTACGTGGGAGTCAGAGGACAGCTTCAGCTATCATTCCTCAGGTGCCATCTACTTGTATTTTCAGACAGGGCCTCTCATTGGCCTGAATCTTGCCAAGTAGGCTCAGCTGGCTGGAGCACTTTCCTGGCTGAGCTCTCTCCCAGCTCCTGCTCTAGCATATTTCAAAATAGGAAAATGGAAAGGTAAGGTGGTGTGGTACATTAAGTCAACATTAAGGGAATCCATCTGGTACACATGAGACCTTGATCCCCATGCATACATGAGATTTGGTGCCCAGCACTCTACAGGTACATATAGGACAAAGCAATGGCTTCGTGGAAGATGGGTCCTTCTCCCTGAAGCTTCAGGTCAAAGTCCAAGCAGCTGCCATGCACTTGCCACCACTCATCTGTGATCTGGCCGCTTCTCCTTGGGGAAACCACAGCACCCCCAAGAAAGCTAAGGTAGGATTTCATTTGTTCTCTAAAACACAAGAAGACGCGGGCTGTAGATAACAAGAGAGCTGCCTCATGCTGGCTAAAAGCTGCCCTTGACTTAAGCAGAAACTTAAAGAAACATGATTGCACAAGCTGGCTGAGCTGAGTTTGAAAAAGTTGAGGAAAAGCCACCCCAAATTTTGCCCATTGAGTTTCCACTTTGCCCATTGAGGTTACTTGGGGAAGAGTCCATGCAGGAACTCGTCTGCCTAAGAAAACCCCACCAAGGGACTCCATCATCATGGGTCCACTGCCTGGGGATCCCACCAACCACAGAGGACTAACTTGGATTCAGGATAGGAGACTGGAGCTGACACCCACCTAGATAATCACATAGCCTTTTGGGGACCCATTCAACTTTCTCCAAGTTTATTCATTCTCCTCCCTATTGACCCCCCACCAGTGAGGGCATAGAAGCTTCCAGATCGTTCTAGGATTTGGAATGATCACTTTGCTTTCAATAATAACTTTGGAAATCCTCCCTCCCATTAATCTGTCTACCATTCATTTATAGACCACATGCTGGAACCTTCATAGGGAGGAGGAGACCCTTCTGTCTCCTGCAGTTTCACGTGCAAAATACATGGCGTCACGATGTTCACAAGCTCCTTGTTGGACTGGCCAGGGGCAGCATAAAGTATTCTCCTTTCCCAGCACTGAACAAACTGACGAATGAGATAAATAGTAAGCTGGGCAAGGTGCCCCACACCTGCAATCAGCACTCAGGAAGTGGAGGCAGGAGGATCAGATGCTCAAAGTCATCCTTAGCTACAGAGTGAGTTGAGGGTAGCCTGGGCTACTTGAGACCCAGTTTGTGTAGTTTTGGGACAGAACTCAGGGCTTAGGGGAATTTGTGACAACCAGTCTACAATCTGAGACTGTCAGATGGTACATGCCTGTAATTCCAACACCTGAGAGACTGAGGCAGGAGGCTCCAGAGTTCAGATCTAGTCTGAGCTATATAAAAATATCCTATTTAAAACAAACCCTATTTCAAACAAAAAAGGATTGCCAGGGCTGTGTATTGTAGTGAATGCTAATACTGTTCGACTGTTTCCTTTAAAATGGTTAAAATGACCACTGAGGGGTGTAGCTTAGTGGCAGAGCACTTGGACCAGCATGTGTGAGGTTCTTGGTCACAACAAAAAGAGAAGAAATCTTTTAGCCATCTAGTTGAGGGTGCATTGGCAATACTTTGGGGCTGGAAAGATAACTCATCAGTTAAGAGTACTTTATATATTTGCCGAGGACCAGGGTTCAATATCCAGCACCCATATCCAGCAGCTTACAACCTCTTGTAACTCCAACTCTGAGAGTCCTCTCTGGCCTCCAAGGGCACCACACTCAGGTATACACACACTCACAGAGGGACACATTTATATGAATGAAAATAATAAATATCTTTTAAAAAATATTATGATGGTGCATTTAAGATAATGTTTGCTTTACACCAATTAAAGGTGTTTTTCGTTTGCTTTGTGTGTGCGTGTGTCCTAACCTTACTATGTAGCCCTGGCCAGATTGAAACACACATACAGAGGCCAGAGATTGACATAGGCATTTTCCTTTATCTCTCTTCATGTTATAGTGATATAGGATCTCACCTGAACACGGAGCTCAATAATTCAGCTGGTTTAGCTAGCCACTTTGCCCCACAGTCTGTGTTTACTGAGGGCTGGGATGTAGATGGCTGCCATGCTTGCCTGGCATTTACACAGGTTCTGGAGACACAAACTCTGGTCCTCAGGATTGCTCATCAACTGCTTTATCCACTGAGAGCCCCCCCCCCCCCAATTAAAAAAAGCAAAGAGTCAGGCATTGAAGGGGCTCTAGCAGGCCCACACATGGCAAAATCTGTCTGCACTGTCTGCCACGCCCGGGCCTGCTGGAGCCCCTTCTGGCATGGTGGCACAGGAGAGCTGGACTTTCCTCTGGGCCACCAGCTCACAAATAACAACATGGAGCCTTTTTATTAATTGTGAATGCTTGACCTTAGCTTAGGCTTGTCCCACTAGCTCTTGTAACTTAACCTACGTTCTGCCTCGTGACTTTTTACCTTTCTTTTATTCTGTATGTCCGATGCCCTCCATGTCTCATTGGCGGCTGCTCTGCACCTTGATTATCTCCTCCAACCTTCTCTCTCTGCCCGGAAGTCTGGCCTACACCTACTACTAGCTATTGGCTGTTCAGCTCTTTATTACACCAATCACAATAATACACCTTCACACGGTGTACAAATATCCCAGAACAAACAAATAAATAAATCTAGCACCCGAGAGGCAGAGGCAGGCAGTTCTCTGTGAGTTAGAGGCTAGCCTACGAAAACTAAACTAAACAAACAAACAAACAAACAAACAAACAAATAAATAAATAAATATAGCATGCATGAATTAATTGTGGCTATAAAGCCATTCACTATACCTTTGCCACATCAGCATTATTCTCTAGCCAAATCAAACCAAGTCACCAGGAAGCATTTGTACCCACTTTATTCAGTGGAGACTGGTCTTAACAACTTCCTTTTGATGGTTCCCTCTCTAAGGACCACCGTGTCTTGATGGCCTAAGCAGGCATGTCCACCCTTTGTACCGCATCACACCAACAGAGATAGCTATAAATATGGTCTCAAATCATAAAAATACTTAGAACATTATGAGGTTTTTGTTGCTGTTTTTGCTACTTTTTAAAAACTTTGTTACTTAATTACATGATCTCCAACTTGAACTTGACAACATCATATCCCAATGTTAAAAAGTCAACATTCTTGCTGGGTCTGATGTAAAATCAGCCCTACTTCCTTCAGGAGTGAGTTAATGAGAGGCCAGACTGACTCCCCAGAGCCAGCAAGGGAAAAGCTGGTTCAGGAATCTTCACAACACAGTGGCTGGACACAGAAGGTAGCAGGGACAGAATTGATGGCTTTCCTTTGTTCTCAGCCTCTCAACCT
>CABHPR010072010.1:0-11826 GCA_902168415.1 Peromyscus melanophrys | reverse complement strand
AAACTTCTGCCCTCCGGGGTCCTCCCATTGTGCTGTAAGCCTGTATTTAAGAACTCCTCCCACCTTAAATAAATGACATTCAGCATTTAAAATTAATATATATATTATATATATAATTGAATGAATACTGTGAATGTAATCTATGAATACCACAAATGTGATTAATATCATGAGTGTAATTAATGAATATAATGAGTGTAATTTAAAAAATAAATAAAGTAAAAATAAAAAAATTAAAAAAACAAAAAGACAAAAAAACATAAAACTAAACCACCCAGAATGAGAAGAGTAAGAATGCTAGGATTAACAAATTATGATAATATATTGTAAATTCCTAGGCTGCGACCTCATGTGATGCCTTTTATGTTGAAGACATTTCAGGCATCAGGGGATGGAATGTAAGGAACATGTAAGGCCTAGGGTGAACAACCCGGGTCAGGAGTGATAAGCAATAGAATGACGTAAGTCAACCACAAATGGAGCAGTGATAAGCTATAAGCTATGTGTGGAAGTAGGGATAAGACTAGAAACCTACCCAGAAAAGGATATAAAAGATGAAGCCTCAGACCCGACCAACAGAGCTCGTCAGGCCCTCGAGTGAGACGACTCTCCTCCACCAGAGACGTGAGATCCTGTCCCCAGTGCAGATGTGGCTGACTGGAGGAAGGCTGACCCAAGATCGAGAGGAACTGACTTAGCAAGTCCAGACCTGTACACCCGGAGAGGTACTCCTGCTTCCATTTGGAAGATGGGATAAATATTGCTTGTAATCTTACTGTGTGAATAAATGAGTGTATACCAAAAAAAAAAAATACCTTGGGGTAACTCTAACTAAGCAAGTGAAGGACCTGTATGACAAGAACTTTAAGTCCCTGAAAAAAGAAATTGAAGAAGATGTCAGAAAATGGAAAGATCTCCCATGCTCATGGATAGGCAGGATTAACATAGTAAAAATGGCAATCTTACCAAAAGCAATCTAGAGATTCAATGCAATCCCCATCAAAATCCCAACACAATTCTTCACAGACCTGGAAAGAATAATACTCAACCTCATTTTCTCTAACAAAAAACCCAGGATAGCCAAAAGAATCCTGTACAATAAAACAACCTGTGGAGGCATCACGATCCCTGACCTCAAGCTCTACAATAGAGCTACAGTAATAAAAACAGCTTGGTACTGGCATAAAAACCAACATGTGGACCAATGGAATCAAATTGAAGACCCTGACATTAATCTGCACACCTCTGAACATATAATTTTTGACAAAGAAGCCAAAACTGTACAATGGAAAAAAGAAAGCATCTTCAACAAATGGTGCTGGCATAACTGGATGTCAACATGTAGAAGGTTGCAAATAGATCCATATCTGTCACCGTGCACAAAACTTAAGTCCAAGTGGATCAAAGAACTTAACATAAATTCAGTTACTCTGAACCTCATAGAAGAGAAAGTAGGAAGTAGTCTTGAACGCATTGGCACTGGAGATCACTTCCTAAATATAACACCAGTAGCACAGACACTGAGAGAAACAATTAATAAATGGGACCTCTTGAAACTGAGAAGCTTTTGTAGAGCAAAGGACATGGTCAACAAGACAAAGCAACAGCCTACAGAATGGGAAAAGATCTTCACCAACCCCACATCTGACAGAGGGCTGATATCCAGAATATATAAAGAACTCAAGAAATTAGACATCAAAATGCCCAACAGTCCAATTAAGAAATGGGCTATAGAGCTAAACAGAGAATTCTCAACAGAAGAAGCTCAAATGGCTGAAAGACATTTAAGGAATTGGTCAACATCCCTAATCATCAGGGAAATGCAAATCAAAATGACTCTGAGATACCATCTTACACCTGTCAGAATGGCTAAGATCAAAAACACCTAAGATAGCTTATACTGGAGAGGATGTGGTGCAAGGGGAACACTCCTCCACTGTTGGTGGGAGTGCAAGCTTGTACAGCCACTTTGGAAATCAATATGGTACTTTCTTAGAAAGTTGGGAATCAATCTCCCCCAAGATCCAGCTATACCACTCTTGAGTATATACTCAAGGAATGCTCAATCATACCACAAGGGCACATGCTCAACAATGTTCATAGCAGCATTGTTTGTAATAGACAGAACCTGGAAACAACCTAGATGCCCTTCAACTGAAGAATGGATAAATAAAATGTGGTACATATACAAAATGGAGTACCACTCAGCAGAGAAAAACAATGACATTATGAGGTTTGCAGGCAAATGGTTGGATCTAGAAAAAAATCCTCCTGAGTGAGGTAACCCAGACTCAGAAAGACAAACATGGTATATACTCACTCATAAGTAGATACTAGATGTAAAACAAAGGATGACTAAACTGTTACTCACAACTCCAGGGAGGCTACCTAGTAAAGAGGGTCCTAAGAAAGACACAGGAATCTCCCAACAACAGAGAAATGGATGAGATCTACATGAGCAAACTGGGGGTGAGGGGGGTGGAGGGCAAAGATGGAGGAAAGAGAGCTTAGGGGAGTGGGAGGTCCCAGCTGGATCAGGAACAGAGTAGGAGAATAAGGAAAGAGATACCATGATAAATGAAGACCACATGAGAATAGGAAGAAGCAAAGTGCTAGAGAGGTCCCCAGAAATCCACAAAGATACCTCCACAATAGACTACTGGCAATAGTCGAGAGAAAGTCAGAACTGACCTACTCTGGTGATCAGATGGCCAAACACCCTAACTGTCATGATAGAACTCTCATCCAGTGACTGATGGAAGCAGATGCAGAGATCCACGGCCAAACCCCAGGTGGAGCTCCAGGAGTCCAACCAGTGAGAAAGAGAGAAAAAGAGTTGAATATATGAGCAAGAAATAGCGAGACCATAATTGGAAAAAGCACAGGGACAAATAGCCAAATTAGTGGAAACACATGAACTGTGAACCAATGGCTGAGGAGCCCCCAACTGGATCAGGCCCTCTGGATAAGTGAGACAGTTGATGAGCTTGAACTGTTTGGGAGGCCCCCAGGCAGTGGGACTGGGATCTGTCCTTAGTGCATGAGCTGGCTGTTTGGAACCTGGGTCCTATGCAGGGACACTTTGCTCAGCCTGGGTGAAGGGAGGAGGGGACTGGACCTGCCTTGACTGAATCTACCAGGCTGAGCTGATCTCCAGGGAAGTCCTTGCCCTGGAGGAGATGGGAATGGGGGGTGGATTGGGGAGGAGGAGGAGGGAGGAGAGGGGAATCCGTGGCTGATATATAAAATTAAATTAATTATAAAATTTAAAAAAATACAGCCAGGCGGTGGTGGCGCACACCTTTAATCCCAGCACTCGGGAGGCAGAGCCAGGCAGATCTCTGTGAGTTCGAGGCCAGCCTGGGCTACCGAGTGAGCTCCAGGAGAGGCGCAAAGCTACACAGAGAAACCCTGTCTCAAAAAAAAAAAAATTAAAAAAATAAAATAAAATAAAATTTAAAAAAATACAAAATAAAAAAAAAATTTTGTTGTTGTTACACAGTTGTCTCCATCCTTGTCTCTGAAGGGAGGGAGTTTTCTTTCCTTGAATCAACAACCACTTTATCTTGCTCCTGGCAGCAACTCCTGCCTCCTCCATCTTATTCTACCACTGTTTCTTATTTTCTGTGCACATTGCTCTTCTCTCATATTGCTGTTTTAGGTCAGCAAATATTTACTGAGCCTTTTTCTGTGTCAGACACCAGTGGTCATTGGGAATACAGAGAACAGCTATGAGCATTCTTGTTCTTGGTGACCAGGTGGCCTTTTCAAGAAAAGATGGTGTACTGGGTGGTTTTGTGTATTAACTTGACACAAGCTAGAGCCATCAGAGGAAGGAGCCTCAGCTGAGGAAATGCCTCCAGCTATAAGGCACTTTCTCATTTAGTGATCAATGGGGAAGGCCCAGCCCATGGTGGGTGGTGCCATTCCTGGGCTGGTGATCCTGGGATCTATAAGAAAGTGGGCCGAGTAAACCATGGGAAGCAAGCCAGTAAGAATCACCCCTCCATGGCCTCTGCATCAGCTCCTGCCTCTGGAATCCTGCCCTGCTTGAGTTCCTGTCCCTACTTCCTTCAGTGATGAACAGCAATGTGGAAGTGTAAGCCAAATAAATCCTTTCCTCCCCAACTTGCTTTTTGGTCATGGTGTTTTGTCGCAGCAATAGAAACCCTAACTAAGATAAATGGAAAAGCTTCAAATATGCAGGAGAGAGTGTTAGGGTCCACAGAACACCCCACAAAACAAAGACCATCACTCACATATGCAATCAACAAGAGCGTTGTTTATTCCTGCATGCTGGACTCTGCCAGTCAACTAACAAAATGGTTGCAACCACTAGAGAAGCTTTCAGGCTTCTTTTATAGACAGTCAGGAGAGGATTAGGTCATGCTAAACATGATTGGCCAAGCAAGCAGAAGCCATATTAATATGTTTCTGATTGGCTAGGGCTGTAAGTGTTGAATCCCTCCTGGTATTCAATATCTCCTCCACCTGTCTTATTAGAAACTGAAATAGGCTGGGCAGTGGCAGTGCACGCCTTTAATCCCAGTACTTGAGAGGCAGAGCCAGGCGGATCTCTTTGAGTTCGAGGCCAGCCTGATCTACAGAGTGAGTTCCAGGACAGCCAGTGCTATGCAGAGAAACCCTGTCTCAAAAACAAACAAACAAACAAACAAACAAACAAACTGAAACAGAAACTGAGACCTAAACAGGAAATGCAACTTAACTAAAACTCAGGCCTAGTGGAGGCTAGGGCCAGGAGAAGTCTAGCCATGGTGCTGCTGTGGCCCCTCGAGAGACTTTTTCATTGTGGCCCCTGCATGGTCTTGTCACCATAGCAGTCAATCATATCCAGATTGGCCAAGCAATAGCTACACATACAGAAAAACAGTGCTTCCCTATCACAGAATCCTCTCTGACAACCATTTTCCAAATTCCCTCTACTCTCTGGAGCCTTCCCGTTTTGATCCTATAAAATAATCCTCCATCTTAACCCACCCACTACACACTCAGTGCCTTCTCCTCTGTGGGATTTTTGGATAAAGCACTATGCTAATGGGACTGTTTTTTTTCCCCCCAGGGTTTGGCAAAATGAATTTGATAGGGAAATCCCATCACTCAACATCAAGATAAAAACAATCACTTAACAAAGATTGTTTGATCAACATTCAGATATGCAAGGTCAAGTTCCTTTGGAGGTACTTTCTAGAAACATTGCATACATGTTCATTCCTGGTGACACTACATCTCTGGCTGAACTTAGGTTTGTTCAGAATGTGATACCAAGAGTAGTTCCAGAGGGACAGCATCTTGATGATGAATCAGTGGATAGGTTTTGAATTGTATGAAGTTGGTGTTCCAATTTTACTGAATTTAAAAGCACTAATAGACCCACCCCCAGTGATAACAGAGCCAATTGGAAGAACATGGCAAAACATTATGAAAGTTAGACAAATTGCCGCCATAATGTGCATTTGGAAGGGAGGTCTGTGAATGATAAAGTATTTGTTTCTCTAGAACATTTTAATAAAAGTAAGTAAAACAAGGTAGACTGGATGCTTCCAAGTATACTGCAAGACTTACATGATAAAAGTAAAGTTTCTCCAGCTTAAAATTACCAGATTAGAGTCTTCATAATAGGCCTGAAAAACAACATGACTACCTTAGAAAACACAAGGCAATATGGAATACAGATTTCTATTTCCTGTGACTTATAACTGAGCTTCTGAACCATGAATGCCAAATTCAATCTTTCTGATAGCAGCTACTGCAAGGCAAGCTAAGTGCTTTACTCTCTGTGGTACTCACGCAGTTGGTGTCCTTGGAGCTGGTGCAGGGACTGGCATATCTGGAGGGGCCCCTGCAGGGTTGGCCTTGGCACGAGGAGAGGAGTGGACCTGTGCAAGAACCTGCAGGTGTCTGTAAAACAAGTAGAACAGATTTACATCTTGGTATCATAGCAAAAGGCTATGGCTTTGAGTTAAAAGGTATGAACATTTTTCCTAGGGCCTGGTTTCAGCCCAATGAAACCCACCTTTAAGTTTCTGCTTAGAGGACAACCAGAGGAAATTTATTGAACAGAAGAGGTTGAATGAAAGATGAGGAGGGAGGGAGGCTGAGGAACTAGGGAGGAACAAAGTTGAGCATACTTACAGGCTTCTATACTCTCTCTAATGCTAACCTGGGGCCAGTAAAATCCACAGAAATTTAAGAATTTCTGAAAACTGTTTGTAGTCAGTGCTACCACAAAGCCTGTGAATGAATGAGTCACACTTGTCTTTACTTTTAACAGGAAACTTAACTAATGAACTAATGAGCTACCAAGCTGGTTGGAGCCTTGGGTGTGGGTGGTAGCGGTGTGGGAGAGCTGTTAAACTGGCAAAGCTACCAGTATCCTGGTCGTCAAAACCCATAAGATCTGAGAAGGATACGTAAATGAGAGGAAGCGGGACAGCTTCCCAGCTACCTAGGTAATCCCAGGTTTCTTCCATGGGCACTGGCAGACAGACGTCCCACAAGCAGTAACTGTCTTCAGCTGCCAAGCCTAGATCTGTCAGACTTTCCCGTGGGGTGGGAATTTGGGAAGAGTAACCTACCGTGCCTTGGCAAAGCTGGGCAGTCAATCCCCTAGTGTCTTGTTGTCCAATCCAGGCAAAGTCTAGGCAGTGGTTTAAAGTGCAAAGCAGTTTCTTGCTGTGTGGCTGGCTTTGCCACATTTAAAGCAATCTTCCAGGTGGAAGTTCTTCCATGTTCCTTAGAGGAGGCACCGGATACTGCTAAGAGCTGATAGGTCTCTATTTTTATTAAAATGCCATATTCTCAGATCCCTGAAGTGTTTGAAGATTAGGGTATAATTATCTGTTAGGTATATCTGACTTAGACAAATGTTGTTTAGGCTTAACTTTGAGAGCATATGTAAGTTAAATCTGGACATGCAGTTTACAGTTACAGCTTACCAGTGTTAGTAAAAGCAAGAAGGTTAGAAGGAATATTTCAGTCTCTAGATTTCAGCTGTGGTCCTTAGATATAATCATAAGGCAAAACAGAGTTTTAGCATTGCAAACAGTTTAGTGTTGTTTTTGTTTTTTAAATCAGTATCAAGAGGTTTATTCTTAAGTTACAAAATCTGGCTACCAGCAAGATATATCCCTGTACATAAATGCATGGAGGTGCAGCTTTAATACCTCAGCAAACCAGCATTACTTTAAATCTTATCTTTCATAAACCTTGTTTTTAGGACAGGACAGGAATTATTATACAGAAATCTATCCTAATCCAAAATATCTTGGAGACCTGATGTCTCCTGGTGGACCCATTTTGGTGGCTGCCCACATGGCTGGCTGGCTGGCTATACTTAATTAGGGTAGTGGCAGACCATGTGTTGTTTTCCAGAGCAGTTTTAATATGGAGTTACAAGTTTTACAGATTTTAAACCATACCCAATTTCTTAGCTGTTTTTCTTTATAATAAGGTAGAACAGCATAAAATAACTTTCTCTGTCATAATATCAGAGTCAGCAAAACCCAGAGCAAATCCTGATTCTGGACAGCAAGTTGTGAGCATAGCTGAGCTGTTACCAAGACAAATGATACAGGTAAGCTCAAGCCTTCAAAACCAATCAGAAACAAGTATACTGTGGCTACATTTCCATCCAGACACACAAAGTAGATGGGACTCTTTAACAGAAAGACAAACAAAACTTTTTTGTGGGGATAGACGCTCCCAGGTGGGGAGAAGATCCAGCTGCGAGACATGATAAGCCATAGCTATGGTGAGAGGTGGCAGGAGACCAAAGTGGCGGTGTAAGCAGTGTAGTGGTGGGGAGGGAGGAAGGGAGCGAACAGAGACAGAAGCAGCAGGTTGGAGAAACTGGGGGATCTGCTGATCGTAAGTATGAGATGCAGGCAGGCAGAGAAACAGAAACAAGGTAGCGGTGGGAATGTAATGCTCACAAACCTGGATGAGGGAGCTAATTTGGATAAATTTTGTAGCAATTGGGAATCAGACATAACCTGCAAGCAACCATTCACAAGCCTTTTTCAAGACACAAAGTCTAGAGTGCTAAGTCCATTGCAATAGGCTTGGGGTAATGTAGAGGAAAATCCAAGGCCTGGATGTCTCAGCATCCCAGGCATTCAGGGAGAAATGGATTGAGTGGGAACAGGTTGGGGTGCCCCAGGCACGGCTGCATCTTGGCAAGTGTACCTCAAAATCCGGGTGTGGAGGGGTGGTAACGGTCCTGGACCCATAACAGCAGTGACTTGGAAGGGGCAACTCACTGGGCCCAGAACTGATCTAGTCTAGTGGAGACTGAGTAAGTAGTGGAGTGGTTTTCCCATGTGGCCAGGGGCGAACGCGGAAAAGTTGAGCTCCACCTGGCAAATGATACTGAGTTTCTCCACCGATACAGTAAATCAGATCAGGCCAGATTAATAAATCCAGGTTTAATCTGACCAAACATTCTCAGGTGGTCCCAGGAAAGAGGAGAAGCCATGAAGGGAACCACGAGGGGAAGTCTATGGGCTGGACCTTAAATACTCTCCGGGGTGGAGCCCCTGCTTGGTGGGCTTTCTCAGGGGGCGGGAGCAGGGGGAGAGAGAGAGATAGGGCTGGATTTTCATCTAAACAGGAAAATCTGCAGTCAAACTAACAAAGAAAGAGAGAAATGTCCAAATTTAAAAAAACAAGAATTGAAAGGAGCCATTCTACCAGATTTTTACCAGTGAAATCCAGAGTGTCATTAAGGGATACTTTGAAAACATCTCTTTAAACTGGATAAACTAGAAGAAATTGATTGATAAAGACCCCGAAAATAGTATTTAGTATTTTCTAAAACTTGCTTTGTTACACTGAATATTGTCTATTTTAGAAATGGTTCCATAGGCCAACAAAAAGAATGTCTGACAGATGGAATTATTCTGTAGATAAATGTTAAGTCCATTTGAACTACAGGATAGTTTAACTCTGTGGGTTACTTGTTGTTTTTTAGTTTTGATTGTCTTTGAATAGATTAATGGAGTATTGAAACTTCCCACTGTAGCATCTGGATCTATCTGACCTATTAGTGTTTATTTTATAAAATTAAGAGAAAGCATTGTTTTTCTGAATTGTTTCTTTTATTAATACATGTAGGCATTTGATATTGCTTCTATTTTTGGTTTGAAATCTACTTTATTCAATGTCCATACAGCTGTACCAGCTTGTAACTGGCTTCTGTTTGCTTGATAAATTGACTCTATCCTTTGGCTTGGGCTGGATCATTGCCAGTGAGGTATTTCTTGGAGACAACATATAGTTGAGTCTTGTTTTTCACTCCAGTCAGTGTTGCTGGAGAATTTCTCTCCAGCTCCCAAGTCCCCCTAGTCCTGAAATCCACTTATAAAATAAACACACAGATGTAGCATGAGTCTTAAAAGTTCTTATTAATAAAACAAATCTGAGCCAGTTATTGGGGTGAACACTGGAAGGTCAGAGAGACAGAATAAGCCACAGCTATCTCACCTCACCGGATCCTCAGCTGGTCTTGCTTCCTCAGACTGGAAGCCTCCATGTCCTCATATCCGAATGGTTCTCAGCTGAACTGCTGCTTGAAAGCCTGAATGCTTAACCAGGCCAAATGCTTCTCCAGGCCAAATGCTTCTCCAGGCCAAAGGCCTCTAGTTTCTGGTCCTCACGCCTTATATACCTTTCTGCTTTCTACCACCACTCCCTGGGATTGAAGGCGTGCTTTCTGGGATTAAAGGCGTGGGTCATCACGCCTGGCCGTTTCCCATGTGGCCTTGAACTCACAGAGATCCAGAGGGATTTCTGTCTCTGGAATGCTAGGATTAAAGGCGTATGCTACCACTGCCTAACCTCTGTTTCATATTGTGGCTGTCCTGTTCTCTGACCCCAGATAAGTTTATTAGCATACACAATATTTTGGGGAACACATTACCACCATACACAGACTCTTACATTATTTAAACTGTTTGGCCATTAGCTTAGGCCTATCATTGTCTAGCTCTTACTCTTATATTTAGCCCATTTCTATTAATCTCCACTTTGCCACATGGCTCATGGCTTACCGGTACTTTACATCTTCCTTGTCCTGGCGGCAGCTCCAGGCAATCTCCCCTATCCTTCCTCCTTCCTCAATTCTCCTCTCTGTTAGTCCCGCCTATACTTCCTGTCTGGCTACTGGCCAATCAGTGCTTTATTTATTAACATATTTGTCATACAGAACATCCCACAGCACTTCCCCTATTTTTTCTTTTTCAAAAAGGAAGGTTTTAACTTTAACATAGTAAAATTACATGTAACAAAACAATTATTGAGCAAGAATTAGTTACAATATTAAAGAAGATATCCTATCTATCTTATATTTATGAGTTTAAGGTTTTATATCTAACTTATCTTTTATCATAACTGAGGAAATTACAACTATCTAGTCTTCAACCACATCAAAGACCTCAGAAGGATATAATACTACCTGAGAAATGGGAGAAGGATGCAAGCAACTTTCGGGAGTCTTTCAGGGTGGACAGAGACAGCTGACAGCCTGGACAGTCATCCAAAGTTCTCTTGTAAAGTTGGGGCATCTGTTTTCAGCTCACAGGCCTAGAGTCTCTCAGTCATTTTTTTTTGTGTGTGTGTCTTGTAGAATGTCTGGCAGTTTCCTCTGCAAAGCAGGAACCTGAAGGACCATTTTGTCAAGCAAAGTTCAGTGGTCACCTTCCTATGGCTCCTGCATGTCCAGTCGATCAAGCAGTCCAGGCAAGAACAGTTTCTTGCCCAAATGGCTATTTTTGCCAAGGTGAAGATAAACTCCATATGGAGTGTCTTTGATGCCCATCCTCCTCTGAAGTAAATCCAGTGTTGCCAGGAGCAGACATTCTCATTGTCTAGAACGTCTAAATTTTTAAAACATTTTAAATGCCATATTCTGTAGGTCTTTGAAGTATTTGAAGATTACCTATCTATCTGAAATATATCTATGTATACCTAGAAGACTTAACTAACATGGCTACAAATATGATTATCATAGATGACTAATTATTAATCTATTTCTTAATTATCCATTACAATTTTAAATGAGTTACATAAACATAATACCTCAAACAAAAGTAGAAATATACACACAGTATAACAGAATCAACTTTGTTTGTATCAATAAACTAAAATTTATATCAATGTAAAACATTTTAAACATAAACTAAAATCTATACCAATGTAAACATTTTAAACAAGTTGTTGTTCTTTAAAAGTAGATTCATTAATCTACCCTTTTATCCTATCATCTGTATATCCTATATATCTATATCATATCCCCTTTTCTTTTTTAGAAAGAGATCATATTTATAATTAACCTGTTTTAAATAAAAATATTGGTTTTTCTCTGTCCCACAACAGAGGGCTCTTCTGATTTGGGACACAAGAATCTTTTAACCTTTTTATTTTAGGAATATGTCTGGGTTTAGAGAGGGAGTGAGCCCATTCCATCTCCAAAGCCAGCTTGGTATATTTGGGAATTTGGGCGTAGATTCTCTTACTACTTCCTGCTGGAAGGGGGCGCTGTACCTTATGGGGACACAAAGAACATATTAGGATTATGGAGTAGTCCGTGAGAGTGTATTGTCTGAGCCAGTTGCCTTGAAACGGTTCTGGATGTTGGATCATCTGGGCCTTGGTGTCATCGGAGACCTTTCAGGTGGTCTTGGCTGGTCAAACCTGATGTATCTTAATCTGGAACAAATCCATAGCCTCTGGCTTTCTGTGGAAACAAAAGCAGAACTTCTTTTCCAAAGCAACATATCCTTATATCCAAATTTTGAAGTCAAGGTACCT
>CABHPR010072003.1:11842-22239 GCA_902168415.1 Peromyscus melanophrys | reverse complement strand
AGAAAGCCAGCCTTTAATCCCAGGGAGTGGTGGTAGAAAGCAGAAAGGTATATAAGGCGTGAGGACCAGAAACTAGAAGCATTTGGCCTGGTTAAGCTTTCAGGCTTCTAGCAGCAGTTCAGCTGAGACCCATTCTGGATGAGGACTCAGAGGCCTCCAGTCTGAGGAAACAAGACCAGTTGAGGATCCAGCTAGGTGAGATAGCTGTGGCTTATTCTGTCTCTCTGACCTTCCAGTGTTCACCCCAATACCTGGCTCAGGTTTGATCTTATTAATAAGAACTTTTACGTCCCCCGCTTCCTCCCCCTCCTCCTCCTCCTCCTCTTCCTCCATCCTCCTCCTCCTCCTCATCAGCAACAGCAGTAGCAGAATGAAAAGGCGAAGCAGGAAAGGAGATCAAACTGTGAAAAAGCAAGACTGGCTCCGAGGATGGAGACAGAAGGCCTTGTGTTGGTAACATGGAAGAATCCAAGAACATCCATCAACACCAACCAGTGAGCAACCGGAACCCCAGTCCTATTGTCAAGAGAAACTGGATGCTGCCAAGGAGAACATGGAAGCAAAATCTTCTGGAGTCTCCCAGTATTGCTCACCTGTTGCTTTATGAAGCTCAGAGACACCAGTTGAGCCAACCCAGACTCTTGGCATACAGAATTTGGAGTTAAATAAATTTGTGGGGCTCATTTATGTCTGTGACAAAACAACTCTAAGCTTTTATAAAAAATAATATTTCTCTCTTGCTATACAGAAGTTTCCCTTTGTTTAATATCCTATGTGATGTGACTCTATATTTATATTAGTAATAGTAATGTAACTATATTTTTATTAGTTTTTAACTCACAGAAATAAAAGTTACATGGAAGTTTCAAACTGCAAATGTTAAATGCTCTAAAAGTCTGTAGACATTTATTTAGTTTCTCTCTCTCTCTTTTTTTAATCAGGGATTTCTTTTTTCTACCTTCTCCTTCCAAACAGATTGTTCAAAGTTAAAGTGTGCCTGGTACTTCTTTTGTTCATGTTGAAATTTTCCATAGGAAAACAGATTGAATATTTGCAGAAATCTATATTAATGCACCTGGACTGTGTCTCAGCCAACAGTATAGAGTCCCAAAGCATTATGGTCCAGATTCTTCAATCTTTTTGTTTATCCCAACACCTCTCCCTATAAATCACCCTTTTGAGAGTAAATGCAGCAACTCATTGTTTGGCCCATATGGAAAAAAAATCTATCAAATACTATCAGCCCCCAAACACTGAAACTTGAAGGTGGTTTTCTGTTCACACTTTCTAAGACTCTTTCCAACTTACTCTGTTCAGCTATATAGTTAACTAGTATTTCTTGAATAAGTCAAGATTACTTGTATAAATTTTCAGTATTTTAATTGCTTAAAATGTTTTATTTAAATAAAAATATTCATTTTCTTCTTCTTCTTCTTCTTCTTCTTCTTCTTCTTCTTCTTCTTCTTCTTCTTCTTCTTCTTCTTCTTCTTCTTCTTCTTTTCTCTCTCTCTCTCTCTCTCTCTCTCTCTCTCTCTCTCCCTCTCTCTTTCTTTGAGACTGTCTCTCACTCTGTACCACAGGCTGACTGGAACTTGACATGTAGCCCAGGCTGTCCTCAATCTGTGGCAATCTCCATGTCTATGCCTCCCCAACATTGGGATTATAGGTGAGACACAACACACCCATCTTAAATAGTCTCTTTTAGTTAATATTTTGAATGCTTAACTCACTAGTAAGTTTATTTAGAAACAACACTACCATGGCTGCTATGTAAAGGAATGAAACTAAATTTCTGAATATGAAATTGTGTTTGGTGTTGATATTATCAACTAAAAAATTATGATATTCTCAAAGAAGTATTTTTGAGGAACTTCAGTAGTAAAAAATAATATGCCTTTTATGAATATATTTTTTTTCAGGAAAATAGACTGAGAGAATTGAAATTTAAAGTTGAAGGATAAATTTGTGCTCAAATTTGAGGCCAAACGTGAGGAGTTGAGAGTGATCTCCTCAGAACTGGTGGTCTCTTCCAGATAATTTAACACACAGATTCAAATGTGGAAATTATGATGGCAATTGGAAATAATATATAATGTTCTTCTAGATTTATAGGTTCTCTTGACTTAATTTAAAGCAATTATTTTATTTTCATATTTAGAAATTCTCTGGCAGTTTAATTGAGACAAAGTATTTCTAAATTATTACTGCATAAGACCATTTCAATTCAGTGTTAATATTTGCATGAGTGTGTGTGTATGAAATGCTGAATTGTAAAATTTATTGTCATATAATTTTTATTAATATAATTTATTCATGCCAATTTCAAACCTGTATACAGTGCATTCTGATTACCCTCACCACCCACCTTCTCTTGTCTCTCTTCCAGTCCCGTCAAACACCTTCCTTCAGAAGTTCCTTTCTCACGTATGTCTTTTAGTTTTGTCTTGTGCCCTACTGAGTTGAACCAGGGCCACATGTTGGCCATGATGTGAAATTATCCATGGAGGCCTTTGGCCTCACCTCTGTATATACCACTGAAGACAATGGCACTGATTTTCCTACACATATATCGTCAGCCAGTAGCTCCCTGGGAAGGGCCTGGACTCATGAGCATACCCCAAACCCCATCAAATCTCTGAGTGATTGTTGAACTATTATATAGCAGAAAGAGGGTAGGAAATAAGGAAAGGAAATTGCATACATGTATGAAAACATAGGAAGAAATCTACTCTTTTTATTATTAACATGCACTATTAAGAAACCAAACCAACCAACCAACCAACCAAATAAATCAACTATAGTGGCATTCAGATACAGATTTCTGTGATAATTGTTGTAGATATTAAATACTTATATAGTAAACCTGATTACTAAGATGGTCCTCTTGTCTAAAATATCATTAAAAGTCAGCAGGAATGGAAAATTAATATTTAATGTGATGATAGAAATATTTTTAGACCACTGATCTTCAAATGTTAAAAAAATATGTTCTCTTATAGCATGATTACAAAATATATGTGCCTTTATTTATATGTACATGATATACACAGGCCACTTTAACAAACAGATCATAAGCATTGTGCAATGTTGCCATATGTGTGTGTGTATATATATATATGCACAAAAATATGTAAATATGTTTGAATAGCTGGCATAAGTTGAAACACTTGTAAACTGGTAAAAATTTTAAAGAAAAAATAAGTATGCTTGAAACAAATAATATTTAATGAGTTATATATTTTTGCTGAAATTGTCCATAAAGTTCCATCTTCCTAAATACCAACAGTTCCTGATGCTCTTGATGTTAGACTATTTTACTAATTTTTACATTAAAAAAATCCACTTTACTATTTTCTTTTTGGGAAAAAAATTCAAGTACCTTATAATTGGCCACAAAATTTTGACAATGTAAACATTTTCTAAAATAAATTTTGTAACTTTTTTTTTTAAGTATTCTTCATTATCAGTAGCATCTATTCAGTGTACAGGCTACAGATTTCATTGTGATGTTTTCAAGCCCGTGTATCATGTGCTTTGGTCCTGTTCAGCACCCTCTTGCCCCTCCCTTCCCCCTCCTATGGGTCCTCTCCCTCTTTGCAAATGACCCCCTTTGTCCTTTCATGCCAGTTTTATGCAATCCTGATCCCACATGTAGGAGAGAATATCTGGGTTATTTAGCATGAAATGAAAAATTTCAGTTGCTTCTATTGTCCTACAAGTGATATAATTTTGTTCTTTACAGTTGAACAAACACCATTGCCTGTATACTACATTTATACTACTATTTACTATATATATACTACATTTTATTTTCTTACTTTTAATTTTTCTTTATTATTACCGTGTGTACAATGTGTGTGTGTGTATGAGTGTAGCACATGTGCAAGGCACACATGTGGAGGTCAGAGGACAACTCTCAGGAGTCAGTTCTCTCCCTCCATCTCAGGTTACAGGGATCAAACTCAGGTCATCAGGCACGCACAGCAAATGCTTTTACACATCGAGACAGACTTTCCTCATTCATTCATGAATTAGTGGGTATATGGACTAGTTCCATATTTGGGCTGTTGTGAAGAACATTACAATAAATAAGGACTTGCGAGGATGTCTGGTATTCTGGAGCCATTCAAGTGTAAACCCAGGAGTTGAATAGCTGGCTCACACAGTATTTCTAGTGTTAGTTTCTTGAGGATCCTTTTTACTGATTCACTTAGCAGTGGCACTATTTACACTCCTAGCCACAGAGTATACATTTTCTTTCTCCACCCACCCTTGCTAGCATTTGTTGAGGTTTATTTCTTGGTGGTATCCAATTTAATTGAATGACATAGACTCCTACTGCAATTTGATTTGAATTGCCACGTACCTAAGGATTCTGAACATTTCTTTCTATATTTATTGGCCATTTGTACCTCTTCTTTAGAGAACTAATTTTGTTTGTCTATTTATTGCTTAGATTATTTGGCTTTTGTTCTTTAAGATTTTGATTTCTTTATATGACATCATTGACTAATGGGGTTGCATGAGATTTGCAAGCTCCTGTACAGCAAAGGAAACAGTCAGCAGAGTAAAGAGAAAGGTACAGAAGGGGAGAAAAATGTTGCCAGCTACACATCGGATAGGGAAGCAGCATGCAGAATCTCTAAAGAATGGTTAATGCTCCTTTATAAACACCTCCTTCAGCTTGAAAGCCATTTGTGATGGTTAAATCTTGGTTGTCAACTTGCCTGCACCTGGAACCAACTAAAACCCGAGGCTGCTGGGTACCTCTGTGAAGGATTTTCCTCATTAGATTATTGGAAGCAGGAAGACATAATCTGAACATGAGGGTGGCACCTTCTGTTGGCAGTCCAGATGAGAGGACATGGAAAAAGGGACCTTTGCTTTTACTGGCTTGCCCTCATTCTCACTGGCAAGTTCCTCTATCTGGCTGCTACAGTGTTTTCATTCACCACTATTAGAAACAACTTCTTCAGGATTCCAACACAGACTGAAGACTACCAAGACTATAATAGTTTTTTTTTTTTCCTAGAGTCTCTTGGCTATGGTTATGCTTATTTCTCACCTCAGTTAGAAGAATTGCTTGTAGTGTTCTGTTTAGGTTTTTTTTGTTTTGTTTTTGTTGAGTATGACAATTTTTTTTTTGTTTTTTCGAGACAGGGTTTCCCTGTGTAGCTTTGCGCCTTTCCTGGAACCCACTTGGTAGCCCAGGCTGGCCTCGAACTCACAGAGATCCGCCTGGCTCTGCCTCCCGAGTGCTGGGATTAAAGGTGTGCGCCACCACCACCCGGCGAGTATGACAATTTTTAAGCTGCTTATATCTTGGGAAGTTTGTCTTTCACCTTCAATTATGACACATAGTTTTGTTGGGTGCAGTAGTCTAGGTTGGCAGTCTCTTAGCACATGGAGTCCATTGCTCCGTGTTTTCTAGTTTCCATTGAGAAATCAGGGGTTATTTTGATGTTTCCCTTTATATGTTTTTTCTCTTATATCTTTCCTTACTTTTTCTTTGTTCTGTATATTTAGTTGTTTTTTTTTTAATTGTGATATGCCATGGGGTGTTTTTTTTTTCTCCTATCTAGTTGGGTTCTGTGTGTTCCTTGTATCTGTACGGGTGTGTCTTTGCTTAGTTTTGGGAAGTTTTCTTTATGATCTTGTTGAAGATTCGGCCTATTGCCTTGACCTGGAATTCTTCTCCCTCATTTATGCCTATAATTCAAAGATTTGGTTTTTTGATGGTGTTTCACATTTCATGCATGTTCCTTCTCTGTGATTTTAAATTTTCCTATTCTTTGTTATTTCATCTAGATTTCCTACTTTATCTTCAAGTCCTGTTATTATTCTATCTTCTGCTTGATTCATTCTGTGTCTAAGGCTTTCCTCCTGAGTAGTCTGAGATATTGAGTTTTTAATCAGTCTTCATTTTAGCTTGTGTTCCCTTCAATGTTTCTTTCTTTATTGAATTCAGTTTTCAAATCCTTAATTATCTTCCTCATTTTATTCAGCCATGTAGTTGTATTTTCTTGGAATTACTCAAGTGTTTATTGTATCTTCTTGGAGTTCAATGAAGTGTTTATTCACATCTTCTTTAAATTATTTGAGTTCTTTGATAAAGTTTATGATTGTTCTTTTAAACTCTGTGTCCTAGATTTCATCGAGTTAGTTCTTGTAAGAGAAAATTTTTATCAGACTAGTGGGTTTGATGGGAGACAGTCTGTCTTGGCTATTTTATGTTGTTTTTGTTTTGACAATTTGACCTGGACATGTGGAATCCTCTCTTTGGTGATGTGTCTAATGTGATAACCTGCCTTGCCTTAGGTTGGGCCAGTGCAGGAGATGCATGGCTTGAGCTAAGCCAAGTAAAGCTGGTGGATGGATGAACTGTTTAATTGAATCAGGCAGGGATGGCTCCTAAGCCATGGATCTGGAACTAGCCCCATGGGTGCAATATGGCAGCAGTCAGAGAGAAGATGGAGAAGGAAAGGAGCATCTTAACACTCAAAGATGTCTATTGAACAAAGCAGGCTAGAAGATCAGCAATTGGACCTTGGCCTGCTGATCTGGAGATGCCCAGCAGAAGGAGGACATTGGTGAGGGGGATGAAGGGGTGATGGGAAAGAAGAAACAACTTGCCAAGCTTTGGTGTCTCCCAAAGAAAGAGGGCTCCTAGGCTAGGCTTGTGTGTGTAGAGGTGGTGGTGGTTGGCTGCGTGGATGGGAGAGAGGGGACTGGGTGGGAAAGGAAAGAGATGTGATTAAGGTGGCTCATGAATGAAGAGGTACCACAGGATGCTGGTTTGGAACTAGGCTTCTGAGTGTGGACATAGCAATGGGTTGTAGAAAGGGGAGGAAAGGGAAAAAGTGACTTACCCAGATCAGGTAGCTCACAAAGATGGCTCTTAGTCCGTGGGTCTGGATCCAAGCTTCTCAGTATGCAGATGTGTATTTTCAATCAGTGTAGAACACAAACCTCTTGTCTGAAACACTAAACATTTCTTATGTTCCACTGAGGAACTGGTCTTATAGCTAAGAACATTTGGACTTAGTTCTTTGCAGTTTTGGAATTAATTCTTTGCATTTTGTGAATTAATTCTTTGCATTCGGCAGCACTGCCCTGGACATGGTGGAATGATTCCTTGTTTTCCCACCTCTATACACAGTCGTCAAAGCCTCTTCTCCTGAGCAGAAGTAAGGAAGCACGTCTAGTTTATCTTAGCATTGAATTTGAGTGACTGTGGTCTGAGAGCACTGATTCAGGGCACCCTACATTCCATGTTCCAATATGGAAGCAGTTTTGTAATTTTATAGAAGAAAGAAAATCATAAATCAGGGCAAATTTAAAATACTTTGGTGGGTATATTAGAGAGATGGTTACAAGAATACCGGGGGAGGTTTTCAGTAGGACTCAGATGATGGCATTCTTAGCCTTTGGGTTGGTGGAAGCTAGTGGTTTGCTGAGTTAATAGATTCCAAAATGTTTTTTTTTTAATCTATTAGTCATAGGATGTTAGTTCTGTTGCAAAGGTGGGCAAGGAATGGCTCTTCAGAGGGCTAAAGCTAGCCCAGGTCAGATGATTAGCCTCTGGGCCTGAGATATTCCAACCTTTCCAGATCACTGCAGAACTCATTAGTCAATCCATCTATGCAGACACAGCTTCCTCTCAGGAATTCTCACTGACACTGTATACTAGGAAATAAAATCACCTTTGGGTAAAAGTAATCACCTGAGAGACTTTCAAATTCTTAGAAAGGAAAATCTTCCTTGTCCTGCTTAGGGTCAGGTGCAAATGAATAATTCAGTTTGTGTATGATGCACAGGGACATATCTGAGGTCCTGCCCTATGACCTGTGATTGTGTTGGAGGCATGCATTGTAAGATATGGGCAGGAAACAAACTGATACTTTCCAGTGTAGGAATATCCTTGACTAATTGATTTTGACACTACTGGAAAAAGATTGAGAATTTCAGTGTCAGGTTAATCAGCTTGTTCTCTTATATGACAAATGCTACCTGGGCTTAAAATGAAATGAACAGGAGCCATCTTAAGAGTCTTATTTCTCTTTGTTTGGGAAAATATAGTATATTTATTTGAGCTGAATTTTCACTACATTAGCCCAGGCTGGCCTGTAACTAGTTATGTAGCCCAGGCTAGTTTATAAAAAGTTACTCAGGCTGGTCTGTAACCAGTTATCCTGATACTTTAATCATTCCAAATATTTGTGTCATATATATGTGTTACTATATCTGATTTTTTGAGAAAGTATTAATAAAATAACGAAAAACATTGTATATCTGAATCCATTTAAAACCAGGCACAACCCATGCGTAATAACTGAGCTTAAGTGTCTTTTGCATTTTCAATACTTAGGGAGTAGCTGGCTAGAATGACACTTTTGCACATAGCTGTGAGAGTCCACATTCACGCCTTCTTCCAATGAGAACTGAAGACATAATGCCTTCCTCCTGCTTAGGAGGAGTTCTAAGATTCCCTGAGGGTAAGGTGACTCCCATGGTTCTCCCTGTAAATTCACTCAGTCACCTGCTAAACTGAAGTGTTCTTATGTTTACACACTTAACCTTGCCCAAGAGGAGGAAAAGATAAGAAGGGCCCAACCGACATCACCCAGGTTTTGTGTATATGAGAAACCTGTTGTCTGAAATGCCTTCCAATCCAACAGGAAAACCAAATCAACCCAACCTGAAAGACGACATACCTGAAGAGGACAATAAACCTCCGCTTTGGTTTATAGACTATTTCAATTAATTGGTAGTACATTCAAGGACCTTGTCAAAATAAGAAAACAAGGGAAACAGTTATGATGACTGACAGATTAAATTATTCTGGCTTTAAAAACAAAAATTAGGTCATGTTTGCTAGTACTATGGTGGAATTAGGAGTTAGACAGATCCTTGATGGCAGACAGATAGGGAGAGGGATCACAAATAGATATTGAAAACGGTCAACTTCTGGCTTTTTCCTTACATCCCTGATCTGAGAAAAAAGGCCTGACAGCTTAAGACAAAGGCTCACACTTAGTGCCTCTGGCCATTGGCCCTGTGTGACAAGTTCAAGCCCAAATCAGGGCATGTTTACCCGAAGTTGTGGGCCTACCAGCCTCTTGTCATTTCTAATAATAGTCACCCCTTTCTTCTTACTGAAACTTTGAGCGTATTCTTCCTCGAATATTATTCCTTTCTTGGACGAATTATTGAAAATGCATGTGTATGTGCAGCTTTTAGATTTCCTTTTTTGTTGATGCCACTGTTTGATTTACGCAGATGGGAGATTTCCTTTCTGTGCATCTCAGTCTGGTCATCTCTGATTTGTTATTGTTTGAAATTCTGAGACTGTTTTACACACATTTACAAAGAAAAACATTTGGCCTCTGATAAACGGATGACAAGCGTGATCTAAAGGCTCAAGGATAGTCAGTGAGGATCTGTACAGGGAGACCCGCACATCTGGTTCCAGCTGTGTACAGCTACTCACAAGAAATGACTAATCCTGGCTTGGCCAAAGTCAGTAATTATTTTTACTGTTGTTGTGAAGATCAAAGGTTATTCCAGGAAGGAAGGCCGGGGCAGTGGACTTTGCTATCTCACAGCAGTGGGGATTTATAAAAGCTATCATTTGGGTCACGGTTTGCACATTAACTTGGTGCTGATGCATGTGGGTCGTGCAGCAATGTAAACAACCTTCATGTGATAGTCATTATAATTGGCTAAAAGTAAATGAATCTACTGGTTTTGAGTCATCTTTGCCCTCTTTTCAAACATCAAGTCCTGACTCTAAGTGTTAGGGCAGCTTGGTGGAGTTGTATCATATTTTTAAGAGTGTGTCTTTCTGTGAATCCTTACTGTCACTGAAAAATTTGACCCTCTTATCATTAAATAAATTTTCACTAAAAATCTTTATTTAAGAGCTGCCATATGTGAGACTAGACTCATGCTCGAAGGGATTATAATGATTGCAAATTCACTGGAAATCTTCAATATGTAAGTTTTCAATGTTCTTCATTTATACATACAATTTTCCCCAGACATGGACGAGCTCTCAGTTGGGACACACTCCTAAGATGTGCTGCACGCTCCATCCATGTTTCTTACCACTTCTAACAAATCTCTTCTAAACCCTGCATCCAACAACATGTCAAGCTAAGAGCTCTAGAGGATCAACAGTGAAGACAGACAAAGTGTTACTTTCAACTATGGGTTTGGTTTTCTAATTTCTATTGTGTTAGACTCTACCCTGAACAATTACTATATATTATTTACTCCAGTCTGTGGTAGTATTGTGTTCCCCAAAATATTGTGTATGCTAATAAACTTAATAAACTTATCTGGGGTCAGAGAACAGGACAGCCACAATATGAAACAGAGGTTAGGCAGTGGTAGCA
>CABHPR010072001.1:0-10541 GCA_902168415.1 Peromyscus melanophrys | reverse complement strand
TGTGTGTGTGTGTGTGTGTGTGTGTGTGTGTGTGTGTGTGTGTGTGTACAACAACAATTAAAGAAAAAGAAGCTATGAATTTGGGAGAGAGCCGGGGGGAGTGCATGGGAGGGAGAGGAGGAGGAAAGGAAAGGAGGAATTTATGTAATTGTATTTTAAAAAAAACAAGGTGAAAACTGACATTTGAAGTTACTCACTGACCTGCCTAATTACCTACCTATTTACCTACACACACACACACACACACACACACACACACACACACACACACACACAAATACATATATATTGGCTTAGTGAAAAGGAAAATGTGCTGGCCAGAGCCTTGAGTTTTTCAAACATGGGATCATTGAATCATTGAGTGGCCAGTCTTCGGCTTCCATGTGGGTGTGTCTAGGCTCTGAAGGGGAAACTGCTTGTCAGTCCAAGACACAGCAGTGAATTAAGAAATGCTGTCTTTTGGCATCTTTGAATCAGGATTCTGGAACAAGGTGCCTGGATACAGGAGTGATGAATATTTAGATTTGAACTTTGCACCATAGTCAATAGGGGAAAATTTGCACAGTGGGTGTATTACTGAATTTTTATGTGTCCCTGGAGCATTGCTCATTCAGGGGATGTGCAAGGAACCTCCAACTCTTCTCAGAACTCGCCTTTTAGTTCACTTTCATTATTTGTTTTTCTGGTAAGCAAAGGTCAAACTTGTTCTATTTCCACCACGGCACCTACACGGGGAATGTCAGAGTGCTACAGAGCCCAGGACCTTCCCTGTACGTCACCAAAGCCTGGGGGATGCCAGCCAGTCCCCTTTGCACAGTGACTTTGGAACTTTTGTTAGGGTTTTCTGTGCGTGTGTTTGCGGGGTGTGTGTGTGTGTGCATATCGCCAGCTCTTTTTCACTCGGTCTTTATCTTAAGACCACCTATTAATTCCCCCCTCAGGATCTGCAATGGTCTCTACTCCACCAAACAATGTCTTACTGAAGATAAAAGATGCCAATGTAGTGTGAAAAAAGAAGAGCCCTGGTTTCTTTTTCTTTTCCCCCCAGAGGCCTTATTTATGGGTTTCAGATGGTGGCAGGGATATTTATATGAACCTTACCCAAACTGCCTGAACCTCCTGGGTCTGCAGCTATCAGGCTGCGAATTTCACGAGAACAGAACTTTTCTTCCAGGATGGAGGAGGGGTAGCTGAGATTTCCTGTACTTCCTGTTTTAACGTTGCTGGAATTGAGACAAAAACTGTATTTCAGGATTTCAAAACCTGGTCCCTGCTGGAGTCTGGACACGCAGATGTGCACAGAGAAGGAACACGTGTGTTCATATGGTCACACATACACCAGTGAACCTATCACGAGGAGCATGCTGTGTACACACAGAAATAATATTTAAACCAGGCACCCAGGACTTTCCATTTCAAATAAATCAGGATCAAATTCCAAAACATTTCATAGTTTCCAAACCAAACAATGATCTGATTTGGGGCATTATTATTTTATCCAGATCTGTCTGCTCATCATACCTAGAAGACCTTGGGGGGCAGAGGCTGGAACAAAGAAAGTGACTCCAGCTGACCCACCTGTAAATGTAGCCTGTGAAGGCCAGGGGTGGTGATGGCATGAGACTTTCAAACATACTCTACGGCTTCCCATCTTCTCCTACCTCCTCTGCCTCAGGTGGTGAAATCCATCCTGGAAGCTGCAGTGGAATGCAGCGGTCATTCTTACCTGGGCTGAGGCTAGGCTACTGCATTCATTAAGAACACAGACACTCTGCCAAATTTAATACAGAAATAGTCTGGGGGGGGTGCATAGGAGGTGGGAAAGAGCGGGCCGCAAGCGGAAGCAAAACCCCAAATTAAGCAAGCAATGGTTGTGATTAGCCTTCAAGTCCCTGTCTGGCTGTCAAAGGCTGATGGTTATGATGTGACTTTGATCCCAAACAGGTCCCTGCTCGTGTCCAGCAGCACCCTCAGACATGTGCATCCTAGCAAGGACAGGCCTTTGTGTAACCAGTGAGCCAGCAGGTCATTAACATGTGGCGCAAACAGGATGGTGGAACCCAGCAGAGGCAGGCTTGGAGAATCAGAGTTTCCAGTAACCAAGTTCAGTTGGCAGAGCTCTGATTGGAACCATGTGACAATTTTAGGCGATGTACCACAGGCAGCCAATTTATTACATATGGCAATATGATTAATGGTATCAAATGCCTTTTTTTGGTAACATCCAAGAACACTCTGCCGGCCAACTGCGTGGAATCCAGGGCAGTGAAAATCTGTTCCATGAATTTAAAGTCAGGCAGATGAGGTTAAATGAGAGGGCTGGATGCCAAGGCTATGATTGCAAAGTAAGTTGTTTCAAGGGGAAAAAAAAGCAAAATGTTTTAAATCTGTTCTTGAACAAATCTCATCTAGTCCCCACCTACCACAGTCATTTCTTCTTTCCTCCTCTCCTAGTTCTTGATGTGAGAACCTCAGTAGTGACCTTCTGGAAGACGTCTCTTTCTTTTTAGTTCTGTCTTTCTCCCGTGTGTGTGTGTGTGTGTGTGTGTGTGTGTGTGTGTGTGTGTGTGTTGCTGTGTGTACAGGTACGCATGTATGTGTGGCTGGGTGTGGGTGTTACTCTTCAGACATAGTCTACCTTTTTTAAAGTTTTCTTTTTTAAAGATGGGGGTCTCTCACCAGCCAGGAATTCACTGAGTCAGCCAAGCTGGCTGGCCAGTGAGCCCCAGGGACCTGCCGGCCCTAGCCCTGGGATTATAAATCTACATAACCACATTTGGATTTTTTTAAAATGTGGGTTCTGAGGATCAAAGTCAAGTCCTTGTGCTTGCCAGGAATCCTACCAATTGTGCTGTCTCCCAAGCCCCAGGGGACATTTCTGAAAACTGGCTGTCTGTTCATTTGCTCACAGCCTTTTCCAGGCTCAGGAGACTTGGTCCATAATTGCCGACTAGATCTTTGTTCACCCGGAGTCTTCTTTGGGGTGGCAGCAAAGACCACTAGACTCTCTCCTAGCTCGGTCACAGCTGCTTTGGAATCGGGAGGTCCACTCTGCTCCCTTCTCTGTTTCAGTATGGTTTCCCTGGACATCCAATGTCATCAAAACGATGAAGGAGAGTCTACCACTCACACAGAGATCTGTAGAGAGAGTGAAGCGTGAGAGAAGCCCCTTGTTATTTAGAGAATGAAGAATGAACATAAAAGTGGGGAGGACTGTTGAAAGGCAGAGACACTTTGAAGACGTGACCCACTCTGCAAAGTATCTCCACAGAATGCACAGCAAGTGGTGCCTCCTACTCGGGAATACGAAATAAAATGAAATCCGAAACACTTTGGACACTCAAGTGACGCTATAAATGGCAAATCTGAAACTTCATTCCATGCACAAAAGTATTAAACATAGTGTAGAGAGTCATGGTTGGGCTCTACAGAGATGTAAATGAGACATCAGTCAGTTTCATCAGCCCCCCCACACAATGTCACAATATAAACACAAATACTCTAAAGTACAAAGAAAGAAATATTTCTAGTCTTAACCATTTTGGAGAAGGGATGCTCATTGTCTATCTCTCCAATAAATCAGCCCATGTGCGTCTCACACATTTTCTCACCAACACCTGCCTGTTTTGTTAAAGTTGGAAGTTGCTTCCTTTTGAAAGGATGTTCAAAGAACCCAATATATCCTAAGGGCTCTGCAGGTGCAGAGTGCTCTGATAGGTGGCATTGTTTATGTCTTTGTAGTTGGAATAGTTCATTGGGCCACCAACCTTCCCTCAAATAAAGATACGGGAACTCAATTAATTACAAATGCTCGGCCTTAGCTTAGGCTTGCCCAACTAGCTCTTTTAACTTAATTTAACCTGTTTCTATTCATCTATGTTTTATTTCAGCATTTTTTACCTTTCTTTCATTCTGTAAGTCCTACTTTCCTGTTTGCTCCATGTCTGTCTGTCTGGCCTCTGGTGTCTCCCTGTCTTTCTCTCTCGAGCCTAAATTCCTCCTCCTATTTATTCTCCCTGCCCAGAATTTCTGCCTATACCTCCTCCCTTATCATTGGCCATTCAGCTTTTTATTAGACTAATCAGGTGCCTTTGTCAGGCAAGGTAAAATAGCAACACATCTTTACATAATTAAACAAATGCAACATATCTTTGCATAATTAAACAAATGCAATGCATCTTTACATAGTTAAACAAATATTCTGTAACATGTATGACTTCTTTTATTTATTTCAAATTATTTGCATTCATTTACTGGATAATTCATGACCTATAAAAATTATTTAGTTTGTTTGTGTGTGTGCACATATGTGTGTAGATATGCATCTATAGGGGGCAGAGAACAACCTTGGGTGTCTTCCTCAGATGGTATCTGTCTTGTTTTTCGAGACAGTCTCCCAATTGTCTAGGGCTCACCACTTTGGCTAGGCTGGGAGACCATGGAGCCCCAGGGACTCACCACTTTGGCTAGGCTGGAAGACCATGGAACCCCAGGGACTCACCACTTTGGTTGGGCTGGGAGACCATGGAGCCCCAGGGACTTGCTTGTGTATGCTTCTGACATTACAAGCACATGTCACCATACCTAGTTTTTTGTGTGTGTGTTTTTAATGTGGACTCTGAGGATTGAACTCTGGTCCTCATGCTTGAACAGCAAGCACAGTACTGCCTGTCTTTGCTAGGATTTCCATTGTTGTGATTAAACACCACGACCAAAAGCCACTTGGCGGGGAAATGATTTATTTCATCTTAAAACTCTCAGGCCACAATCCATCACTGAAGGAAGTCAGAGCAGGAACTCACACAGGGCAGGAACCTGGAGGAAGGAACTGATGCAGAAGCCATGAAAGAGTGCTGCTTGCTGGCTTGCTCCTCATGGCTTGTTTAGCCTGGTTTTTGTTTGTTTGTTTGTTGTTTTGTTTTTTTACATACTCCAGGACCACTGCCTAGGGAACCACCCTCCTACATTAATCGTCAATCAAGAAAATGCCTCACAGGCTTTCCCAAGCCGGTCTTAGGACAGCATTTTCTCAACTGAGGCTCCTCCTCTCAGATAACTCTACCACGTGTAAAATTGACAAAAAACTACCCAGCATATTGAGCCTTATCTTCAGCACAAAATTTGTTTTTATTTTTTTACTTTGAAGGTCTGTGGTTCTTTCAAACACAATAAACTGACCCTCATACTTACGGCCCCCATCCCTTCTTGATAAGAGCTGAATCTTGTTGGCTCTTTGGAAATTCACTCTTTACCCATGGGTTCCACTTCCCAGCCATCAGTTTGCTATGCTCTAAAGATGAGAGTCTGAAGATCTCAGTTTAGCAGTGTAATTTTTCCTGGAAGACTAAATCTTCAAACGAGAAGAATAGGCCAATAATGAAAACACTGCACTGATCCAGACAGATGAGAAGAGATGTGGTCAGCATGATCAAAGGGTCCATGGAACAAGGCAGGCTGAGTCCTCATGGGAGGGAACTCTAGTCACGGTGTAACTGCTGCCATGAGGACTGGGATGTAGCCTCAGGTCAGGGTGATTTTCCTGTGGAGGATTTTTAATCATTCTGACATATACCAGGCCTTTTCTTTGGGGCCACAAACAACCCCCTGTTGTAGAATATTATTTTAACTATGTACTGATGAGTTACATTTGTTTATACTGCAAAATATGACTTTAACTGTGTAAAGGTGTGTTACATTTGCTTATGCTGCATTTGTTTTATGATGTAAGGATGTGTGTTTAATTATGTAAGATGTGTAACATCTGTTTTACCTTACTTGCCTAAGGCACCTGTTTGGTCTAATAAAAAGATTAATGGCCAATAGCTAGGCAGGAGAGGGATTGGTGGGGCTGCCAGGCAGAGAGAATAAATAGAAGTCTAGGCCAAGAGGAATGAAAAGGAATGAGAGAGAAGAAGAAGAGAAGGAGGGTCATGTCCGGAGCAAGGAGCCAGGCAGACAGACACAGAGACAACAAGAAAGTAAGAAAAGGTTAAAAGCCCTGAGGCAACAGGTAGGTAAAAAGAGACAGGTTAATTTAAGTTAAAAGAGCTAACCAGTAACATGCCTAAGCTATGCTGAGCATTTAGAATTAATAATAAATCTCTGTGTCATGATTTGGGAACTGGTTGGTGTCATAAAAGAAATAGCCTGGTGTATTTTTGTGTTCCAATGTGAGGTTGAATTTCCACATAGAGCCTGAGAAAGTTGAAAAGATAAAACAAACAAACAAACAAAAAACCAAAACCAGATATGAGTTAAGAGTCTCTGCCACACAGTGAGCCCTTGAGCAGCTGGTACATGAAGTAGAAACAAAAAGCTAAGTAAAACGCCTGCCACAGTGCAGGTACTGGCATTCTAGAGCTGGGGTTGACTACAGTTCCTGGTCATGCACCTCCCACCAGGCCCAAAAGCTTTAGGCTTGGCTTTCACAGACAAGAGCAGGGGGTGGAGGACCCAGGGGTCACTTAGCAGTTTAAGATTTTGCTCACACAGACAAAAAAGGCTGGAGATACTCAGTAAAACAGGTTCAGATGGGAAAAAAAACCTCTAAACAGGTTACAGTGTGTTTAAAAATGTTCATAGGTTTAAGAAGGAAAAGAGAGTATAGACAGTCATAGAAAAAAATAGTTTAAAAGAGTTTAAAAATAATAAAGTCTTTAAAGAAAGAGTAAAATGGTCTAAATAAAATAAATTAAGCCATGTAAAGATGAAAAATACACTGTGAGTCTGGATCCTGTATGTTGTTGTATTGGTTTTGAACTTTTTGATTGCTGATAGACATGGGATTATGAAATGGACTGCTGAAATAAACCAGCCTAGATATCTTAGGGATGCCTTAACTTTAAAATAGAACTCAAAAAAAATGTATTGCTTTGGGGAAGAGGTTATACTTTTGTTTACACAGGAAATGAAAGGCTGTGGATTTGTTCAAGGTTAATAGGGATCAGGTTTGATCAGGGGAGACATCCTGAAAATCTTGGGCAAAGATATAAAGAAATAAACCCAGAAAAACTACAAGACAGGTGTTGTATATTTTACCTGCTCAAACATTAAAGAAAAATCTTTGGCTGGCTTGTATACAATGCACAGTCCATACTTGTGTTAACGTAGATATATATGTTACCTTTGAAAGTTTGTGTGTTTTCAGAGCAGGGGGGCAAGACACTAATGAAAACGGGTGCCCAGGTGACCCAGCCTCTCAGAATGCCTCTGCTGCAGCTTCCACAGAGTTCTGCACCCAGAACAGCTTCAAGGCTGGCTGAGATGGTCCAGCTTCACAGCTTCTAGCCAAGACTGTAGATAAGCCTTGTGTTTTCCCATTGCACAGAGACTGGACAACAAATGTTATAGCTAGTTTTCCCAGGACTTGACCATTATCTCAATTTTCCCTGGTCCCTTAAAAAGATGCCTTCTTCCACAGACAACAGGAAACAGTCTAGAGAACATGATGCCCACATTTCCAAGAGGTGGGGTGGGTGGTTTTTGATCATTTGATAGATTATGGATATCTGTTATCATTTAATGGGAATATAGAAATATAGGACAAAAAGACAACTATTAACCTCAAATATTTTACATTGGTATGGACTTTGGTATATAGATACAAATTTAAAGTTATTTTTGTTATACTGGATGTATGTTTCTACTCTCAGTTGGGGTATTGTACCTATGTATCTCATTTAAAAATGTAATGTATAATTAAGAAATGCATGTGTAGTTGGTTGTTTTTTACTCTTTACTCTTTGAGGGGCCTGCCACCCAGCTCCCAAATAAATACACATGAAATCTTATTCTTACTTATGAATGCATGGCCTTAGCTTGGCTTGTTTCTAGTCAGCTTTTCTTAAATTAATCCATCTACCTTTGCCTCTGGTTTTTGTCTTTCTCTATTTCTGTATACCTTCCTTTATTTCTTACTCTGTGGCTGGCTGTTTAGCAGGGTGGCTGGCCCTTTATGCCCTCTCTCCTTTTTTCATTCCTAGATCTCTTCTTCCCAGATTTCTCCTCCTATTTATTCTCTCTGCCTGCCAGCCCTGCCTATCCTTTCTCCTGCCTTGCTATTGGCCATCCAGCTCTTTATTAGACCAATCAGGTGTTTTACACAGGCACAGTAACACAGCTTCACAGAGTTAAACAAAAGCAACATAAAAGATTGCACCACATCTTTGTATCATTAAACAAACATTCCACAGCATAAACAAATAATATCTCACAACAGACATGCCTAGGGCAAGAAGCCAGGCAGCCTCCAGCCAGACATGGAAACAGCAGAAAAGTGAGAAAAGCTAAAAAGTCCTGAGGCAAAAGGTAGATAAAGAAAGACAGGCGAATTTAAGTTAAAAGAGCTAGCCAGAAATATGCCTAAGCTAAGCTGAACATTCAAAACTAGTAAGAAATCTCTGTGTCATGATTTAGGAGCTGGTTGGTGGGCCAAAAGAAAAAGCCTGGTACAGCTCCCAAATCCTGACATGGAGACTTCTTATTAATTATGAATGCTCAGCCTTATCTTGGGTCTTATTTTAAAATATTTCTCTTCATCTATGTCTTGCCTTGGGCTTTTTACCTTCCTTCCTTCCTTCCTTCCTTCCTTCCTTCCTTCCTCTCTCTCTCTCTCTCTCTCTCTCTCTCTCTCTCTCTCTCTCTCTCTCTCTCTCTCTCTTTCTTTCTATTCTACTTTCACTGCTCCTAGTGTCTGGCTGGCTGGTGGCCTGGTTTCTGGCCCCAGGCACATCCCTCTTTTTCTTCTTCCTTCTCTCCTCCTTCTCTAGAGCCTAGATTTCCCCTCCTACTTATTCTCTCTGCCTGCCAGCCCTGCCTACCCCTCTTCTGACTAGCTATTGGCTGTGCAGCTTTTTATTACACCAATCAGGTGCCTTAGGCAGGCAAGGCGAAACAGCAACACATCTTTAAACAATTAAACAAACAGAACACAAACAAACCTAACACATCCATGCATAATTATGAAACAAATGCAGCATGAACAAGTGTAGCACACCTTTACACAGTTAAAGTAATATTCTGCAGCATAAAAAATGTATTACATCTTTACATAGTTAAAATAATATTCCACAACACCGATACACCATCAGCATAAGGGCTGAGTGACAGATAGGAATCAACTATGTCCTAGTAATTTTTTCCCTTGACCATCCCTGTCTACTCATTGGAAATGACATGAAAATCAAGGTTGGCTACAGGCCATCCTCAGCCCTACCGCTGTCCTTAACCGACCCCAGGCAGTGTCCTCCGTCTTTTCTGCCTTACCGGTTTAACCATGGGAGAGTGGTACCAAGGTGAAGGCCTAGGCAGGAGTGGAGCCTGCCAGAGCACTAGCATTTATCTTTCCCCTATGAGAGGAGCCCGGTACAAATACAGACTCCATGGCCCTCCCTCATAGTTGTCTGACTGCTTCCAACCTCATCATTTGTAGTAGGAGTTCCTTAATTTTGACTTCTCTTCATCCACTAGGTCCTAGATTCTAAATGGGCCCCTGTGGTCATGCTCTGAAAGTGTCTGCCCCATGGCTAATGGTTCTGTCATTACTGATGCTAAAAAGCCAAACAAACAAACAAACAAACAAAAAACAAACTACAGAAACCCAAATCAATAGGATTTCCAAACTGGTAAAGCCTTCCTATGTATATATCTAAATTTCTTTCCGCCCTTATTATCTTAACTCAGTTGTGATATTAAAAATGAAACAAGAAGAAAAATGTGTGTTTAATCTAAATGGCCTCATTACAATCTAAAGTCACCAGGCAAAAACAAAACGTCTCTGGCTGACATGGAGGTAGAGGGAAGAGGGGTAGATGGCTGGCCATACCTAGGTTCGATGTATGTTAGATTGCTATTTGGAGACACTTTAATCTGAAGAATTTTAAAGGTGATAGACAAACATTCAGTCCCGGGACCTGCCCTGCTAGCCAAGACTTGCCTCCATGAAGCAGTCACAGCTTGTAGGGTGTAATAGAATTGACAGATGTCAGACCCTGGTGAGGGAATACAATCGTTGCCAAGCCTTCCTGAGAGGAACTTTTGCTGTAAGTGTTGGGTACAAGTAATTCAAGATGGAAAGTCTGTGGATAGTCCCAGAGTGGGACTGGCAGCCTCAGGCCCCATGCTATTTCCCTTTCTGGGAAGACAGGGTATTAGTTTTGCCTAATTATTAAGATAAATATTCATTTATTAACAATGATAATGACACAAACAAGACTCTTACAAGCAGAAAACATTGAGAACAAAATCCTGACCCAGGGCAAATCGTTGGTTCCATAGACAGAAAATCCCCCTCCGTAGAAGCCTACAAATACATGCAAGACAAAATGCTGCACTTTGGTGGAAGGATATAGTCCATTTAGTGTGAGTGTGTGTGTGTGTGTGTGTGTGTGCGCGCGCACGCGCGCATGTGTGCACGTAGGACAGAGGACAGAGTTAGCCACTGTTCCGCAGGAACTGTCTACCTTGTCTTTTGAGACGGTCTCTCACTGGTCTGGAGCTGGCCCAGCAGACCAGGCTGGCTGGGCAGGAAGCCCCAGAGATCG
>CABHPR010071997.1:0-15309 GCA_902168415.1 Peromyscus melanophrys | reverse complement strand
TTTTTTTTTCAATTTTTGTGAAGAATTGGTTGAAATTTTGATTGGGAATGCAAGCAGCCTCTAGGCTGTTTTTGATAGGATGACCGTTTTCACAATACTGATCCTACCAACCCAGGCATATGCAAAGTCTTTCCATTTTCTAGTACCTTCTTCAACTTCTTTCTTCAGTGTCTTCGAGTTTTAATTATACAAGTCTTCCGCTTGCTTGGTTAGAGTTACCCCAGGATGTTTTTGAAACTATTACAAAAGACATTGATTCTCTGATTTCTTTGTGTGTTTGTCCTTTGTATGGGAAAGCTAGTGGTTTTCATGTGTTGATTTTGTACCCTGCTGCTTTGTTGAAGGTACTCATCAGTAGTAAAAGTTTCCAGGTGGGCTCACTTGTGTCTTTTATGTATAAAATCGTATCATCTGCAAATAAGGACTCTTCAATCTTTTCCTTTCCAGATTCTGTCTCCTGTGTTTCCTTCAGTTGTGTCTTATTGCTCTAGCTAAGACTTCAAGTACTATACTGAATAGGTGTGGAGAGAGTGGACATCCTCGTGTCTTGTTCCTGATATTAGTGGAAATGCTTTGAGTTTCTCTCCATCTAGGTTAATGTTGGCTGTGAGTTTATTGTATATTGCCTTTATTATATTGTGGTATGCTCCTTGTATCCCTAGGGATGCTAAATTTTATCAAAGACTTTTTCTGCATCTAAAGAGATAATCATGTGCTTTCTGTCCTTGAGTATCTTTATGTGATAAATTGCAGTTATTGATTTATGTTGAACCATCCCTGCATATTTGGCATGAAACCAACTTGGTCATTGTGGATAATCTTTTTGATATGTTCTTGAATTTGGTTTGCAGGTATTTGTTGAGAATTTTTTCATAATCTTTTTTTTAATTTAAGAATTTTTTTATTCATTTTACATACCAACCACAGATCCCCCACTCATCCCTCCTCCTGTTCTCCTCCAGCCTTCTTCCTCTGACTCCCCCCACATCCTCCTCCAAAATGGTAAGGGCTCACATGGGGAGTCAGTAAAGCTGGGTACATTTAGTTGAGGCAGGACCAAGCCCTTTCCACCTGCATATAGGCTAAGCATGGGGTCCCACCATAAGTAAGGGACTCCAAAAAGACAGCTCATGCACTAGGCATAGATCCTGATCCCACTATCAGGGACCCCTCAAACAGACCAAGCTACACAACTGTCTCCCATATGCAGAGGGCCTAGTCCGGTCCCATGCAGGTTCCACAGCTGTCAGTCTAAAGTTTGTGAGTTCCTACAGGCTTGGTTCAGTTGTCTATGTAGATTTCCCTGTAGATGTAACCAACCGTCTTATTAAATAAGAAACACAGAGCCAATGTAAAGATAAAAGCCCAAGAGGTCAGAGCTAAGAGCCTTACCCGCCTGCTTCAGCTAGCCTTTTCAGCCAGGAGACCTCTCCGCAAAAGGGGCTACTTCCTGTGCGTTTGTCTTATAAAGACTTCCTGTTCTGCCTTCTCATTGGTTGTAAACCCAACCACATGACCGTCTCGTCACTGCCTGTCTGTGGTCACTCCAGGTTTTCTATGGTTGGTATTGAGATTAAAGGCGTGTGTCTCCAATGCTGTCTGTATCCTTGAACACACAGAGATCTACCTAGTTCTGCTTACCAAGTGCTGGGATTAAAGGCGTGTGCCTCCTCCAGCAAATCCTACCGGCGTGCACCACCACAACCAGCTTTCCCTATGGCTTGCTAAAAGCTCTGACCCCTAGGCAACTTTATTTATTAATATACAAATAAAATCACATTTCAGTACAAATAAAATACCACTATATTTCCCCATCATGATCTTGACCCCCCTTGCTTATATAATCCCTCTACTCTTTCTTCAACTGAATTCCCAGAGCTGGGCTTGGTGCTTGGCTGTGGATCTGCTTCTATCAGTTACTAGATGAAGGCTCTATGATAACAGTTAGGGCATTCACCAATCTGATTACTGGGGTAGGCCAGTTCAGGCACCCTCTCCACTATTACTAGAAGTCTAGGCTGGGATAGTCCTTGTGGATTCCTAGGAATTTCCCTAGCATCGAGTTTCTCCCTAACCCCATAATGGCTCCCTCTATCAAGACATCTCTTTCATTGCCATCCCACTTTGTCCCTCTTCCAGCTCAACTATCATGTTCCCTCATATTCTCATCCCCCATCCCCTACTCTCCATTACCCACCCCTCATCACCAGTTTACTCATGGAGATCTCATCTATTTCCCCTTCCCAAGGCGATCCATGCATCCCTCTCAGGGTCCTCCTTGTTAGCTAGCTTCTCTGGAGCTATGGGTTGTAGCATGGTTATCCTTTATTTTATCTAATATCCACTTATGAGTGAGTACATACCATGTTTGTCTTTCTGAGTCTGGGTTACCTCACTCTAGATGGTATTTTCTAGTTACATCCATTTTCCTGCAAATTTCATGTTGTCATTGTTTTTTAGAGCTGAGTAATACTCCATTGTGTATATGTACCACATTTTATTTATTCATTCTTCAGTTGACGGGCATCTAGGTTGTTTCCAGGTTCTGGCTATTACAAATAATGCTGCTGTGAACATAGTTGAGCAAGTGTCCTTGTTGTATGATTGAGCATGCCTTGGGTATATGCCAATGAGTGGTATCACTGGGTCTTGAGGTAGATTGATTCCCAGTTTTCTGAGAAGTCACCATACTGATTTCCAAAGCAGCTGTACAACTTTGCACTCACATCCTCTCCAACATAAGCTGTCATCAGTGTTTTTGATCTTAGCCATTCTGACAGGTATCTCAGAGTCATTTTGATTTGCGTTTCCCTGATGACTAAAGATGTTGAGCAATTCCTTAAATGTCTTTCAATCATTTCAGATTATTCTGTTGAGAATACTCCATTTAAATCTGTAGCCCATTTTTTGGTTGGATTGTTTGGTCTTTTGATGTCTAGTTTCTTGAGTTCTTTGTGTATTTTGGAAATCAGCCCTCTGTCAGATATGGGGTTGTTGAAGATCTTTTCCCGTTCTGTAGGCTGTTGTTTTGTCTCATTTACCATGTCCTTTGCCTTACATAAACTTCTCAGTTTCAGGAGGTCCCATCTATTAGTTGTTGCTCTCAGTGTCTGTGCTACTGGTGTTATATTTAGGAAGTGATCTCCTGTGCCAATGCATTCAAGCTCAAATTAATTCCACTAAAATCAGAAACAAGACAAGACTATCCACTCTCCCCATATATATTCAATATAGTACTTGAAGTACTAGCTAGACCAATAAGACAACCAAAGGAGATTGAGGGTATACAAATTGGAAAGGAAGAAGTCACTGTTTGCAGATGATATGACAGGCTACATAAGTGACCCCAAAAATTCTACCAGGGAACTCCTACAGCTGATAAAAAACACCTTTAGTAAAGTGGCCAGATACAAGATTAACTAAAAAAAAAACAACCAGTAGTCCTCCTATATACAAATGATAAACTGGATGAGAAAGAAATCAGAGAAACATCACCCTTTACAATAGCCACAAATAATATAAAATACCTTGAGGTAACTCTAACCAAGCAAGTGAAAGACCTGTCTGACAAGAACTTTAAGTCTTTGAAGAAAGAAATTGAAGAAGATATCAGAAAATGGAAAGATCTCCCATGCGCATAGAGAGGTAGAACCAACATAATAAAAATGGCAATCTTACCAAGAGCAATCTACAGATTCAATGCAATCCCAATCAAAATCCCAACACAATTCTTCACAGCCCTTGAAAGTACAATACTCAACTTCATATGGAAAAACAAAAAGCCCAGGATAGCTAAAACAATCCTGTACAATAAAGCCAACTTCAGGAGGTATCACCATCCCTTACTTCAAGTTCTACTATAGAGCTACAGTAATAAAAAATAGCAGGGTATTAGCATAAAACCCAGCATATGGACCAATGGAATCAAATTGAAGACCCTAACATTAATCCACACAACTATGAACATGTGATCTTTGACAAGGAATCCAAAACTATATAATGGAAAAAAGAAAGCATCTTTAACAAATGGTGCTGGCATAACTGGATGTCAACATGTAGAAAATTGCAAATGGATCCATATTTATCACCATGCACAAAACTCAAGTCCAAGTGGATCAAGGACCTCAACATAAATCCAGCTACACGGAACCTGATGAAAGAGAAAGTAGGGAGTAGGGTTGAATGCTTTGGCACAGGAGACTACTCCTTGTTGAGAATTTTTTAATCTATGTATATTAGGGATATTAGTTTATTATTTACTTTTTGGTTGAGTGTTTAGTTTTAGTATCAAGGCAATAGCAGCTTTGTAAAAAGAATTTGAAAGTTTTCCTTCATTTTCTATTTTGCACAATAATTTAGAGAGTATGGGCTTTAATTCTTTTTTGAAAATCTGATAGAATTCTGTGCTAAATCCATTTGGCTTTTAGTATTACTTTTAAGTGGGGGATTTTTGGTTACTGCCTCCATTTCACTGGGGATTAAGAGTCTGTGCTGTGGGATGGTCTGTATGTCAAACATGTTGCTTATTGGTCAATAAATAAAGCACTGATTGACCAGTGGTCAGGCAGGAAGAAGTATAGGCGGGACAAGGAGGAGAGAATTCTGGGAAGTGGAAGGCTGAGGAGACACTGCCAGCCGCCACCATGACAAACAGCATGTGAAGATGCCAGTAAGCCACAAGCCATGTGGCAAGGTATAGATTTATAGAAATGGATTAATTTAAGATATAAGAACAGTTAGCAAGAAGCCTGCCACGGCCATACAGTTTGTAAGCAATATAAGTCTCTGTGTTTACTTGGTTGAGTCTGAGCAGCTGTGGGACTGGCGGGTGAGAGAGATTTGTCCTGACTGTGGGCCCGGTAGGAAAACTCTAGCTACAAGTCTGATTAAATTATTTCATCTTGATTTACCTTTGGTGGATTGCATATACAAAAATTTCATCCATTTCTTTTAGATTTTCCAGTTTAGTGGAATTCAGATGTTTAAAGTATGTCCTTGTATGTCTTGTAATTTCCTTGGTGTCTGTTGCAATGTTTCCTTTTCCTCTCTAGATTTATTAACTTTGATCCTATCTCTCTTTCTTTTGGTTAACTTGCCTTAAGGTTTATCAATCTTGCTAATTCTATTCAAAGAGCCAACTCTTCTTTTTACTGATTTTTTTATCATATTTTGTTTGTTTTTAGTTCATGAATTTCAACCTTGAGTTTTGTTATTTCTCCCAACTATTCTTTTTAGATATTGTTTCTTCTTGTTTTTCTAAAGCTTTCAAGGATGTCCTTAAGTTATTTATCTGATATTTCTCCAGTTTTTTTTTTTAATATAAGCACTTGGTGCTATGAACTTTCCTCTTAAAAATTGCCTTCATTGTGTCCCACAGATTTTGGAATGCTGCATTTTAATTTTCACTCTGTTCTAAAATGTCTTTAATTTTCTTTTGATTTCTGCCTTGACCAAATTTTTAGACAGAAGTAAGTTGTTTTGTTTAGTTTCCATGGGTTTATCTAGTTTCTGCCATTTGTGTTGCTGTTGATATCCAGCTTTAAGCCATGTTTGTCAGATGTGATTTGGGATGTTATTTTACTTTTCCTACACATTCACTACACATTCTTAAAATCATTTTAATTCATTGTCTGGGATTTTAAAGACTTCACTTTAATTGGAATCCATTGCTGTGGAATTAGTGGTTTGGGAAGAGCCAAATTGTCTTAATTTTCATGTGCCTTATATTTAACATTTAGGAGTTATGAATTTTTTTATTATGTGATTGGGTGATTTTTTTATCAACTATATTATTTGGTTGAAATACTTACAATGTTCAGATGAAACTAAGTAGTATTGAAATACAGTTTCTGAACTGGGGGTATAACTTGGTAATTAGACTCTCAGGCCAAGTGATCAGGACACCAGGCATGATCATCAGCACCAGTCTGCAAGTCCTAACTGTGGAAGCAACTGCCACTACTGAGCTGGCCTGTTATGGAATTATAGTATTAGCCAACTTAAAACAGTTGCAACATCAAGTACAATAACTTTGGGGAAAATTTAAAAAAAAAGATAGTATAGTATGTACTAAGAAATTAGTTACCAAGAATAGAAAGGGAAAAGGAGGAAGGTAGTATACGGTGAATAATTAGTATTAGAGAGCAATATAGAAATAAAACAGAAGAGGAAAATAAATAAAAAGGAGGAGCAATAAAGAAGAGGTAAAGAGATAGATCAGCAACAATGAAAACAGGTTTTTTTTTTAATGCAATAGGAAACTTTTTAGAAGCTCAACACCCAGGAGAGTGAGGTAGGGAAACTGTCAGCCCATCTTGTGCACTATAAAAGAGCCTGCTTCCAAAAAAGTAAAAATCGAAAGAGTAAAGATAACAATAAAGGACAAAGCTCATCTACAAAGCCAGGTGTTAAATAAGGGAAGTATAAAAGAGCCAAGTTGCCATCAACTCCTTTTCCCATCTAAATAGTGGTGTACTGATGGGTGATGTCACTCTGTATGCTGTGAATGTGTTGCTCTGATTGGTTGATAAATAAAACACTGATTGGCCAGTAGCCAGGCAGGAAGTATAGGCAGGACAAGCAGACAAGGAGAATTCTGGGGAGAGGAAGGCTGAGTCAGGAATCGCCAGTCAGACACAGAGGAAACAAGATTACAAAGCAGAACTGAGAAAAGGTACCAAGCCACGTGGCTAAGCATAGGTAAGAATTATGGGTTAATTTAAGTGTAAGACCTAGTCAGTAATAAGCCTGAGCTAATGGCCAAGCAGTTATAATTAATATAAGCCTCTGTGTGTTTACTTGGGTCCAAGTAGCTGTGGGACTGGCAGGTGAGAGAGATTTGTCCTGACCCTGCGGGCCAGGCAGGACACAGGAAAACTTCAGCTACAGTGTACATACATACATACACACACACACACACACACACACACACACACACACTCACACACATACACATACATGCATACACACACATTATATAAATATATTAAAGTGTGTGTCTCATTCAAATATTTGGGAATTTCTTCCCTACACACACACACACTAAAAACTAAGCATGATAGAAGTAATCTAAAACAGTGGGAACAGACATTTGGAGAGGGATGAAGTTATGTCTCAGACCCAATAGCAACAGACCTAGCTTTGTCATTTTGTCAAGTTCAGTATTTCCAGCCTGCAAGTCTCTCTTACAGCTGCACTATAAGTAGTCAAGGTCTTACCTATTGTTTCTTACCCATCAAATATGAGGAATATAATAGTTTTCGTGGGTAATCCTTTTCCTATGGGATTCTACTATCTACAAGCTTTAGCAATCGGGTCCCGTGGCCATTAAAATGTTACTAGTCAAGCCTAAAATATAATAAAAGTATAAAATATAAATAAGATACTACATCCTCTTTCCCCAGAAAGATCTTTGAATTACCATCCAATGCAATATAAGAAGAGGAGATGTGTCCGGTCTTGTCTTTCAGCATTTAGTAAAGAAAAGCACAAGACAGGAGTTGTGCAACCCACAGCAAGGTCTTTGGCTGAGTTTATCTTTTGGCAACCTCTAACTTGCATGTGCTTTCTTTGGGATCTTTTTAAGTCTGTTCAGTTTTGTCTGATTATGGATCATCATCTATAGAGGTCAGGTATTACTTTTGAGACTTTGAAACGTGCCTTCAGAAGGTTAGAGATACACTTTTACACCTACTTCAATTTTTAAAAACAAATGTTCCAATGAAAACAAAAGGAGAGCCGGGAGGACGGATCAGTGGTAAAGGTGCTTGCCACCAAACTTGAGGACCCAAGTTCAATCCTACAACCCACATGGAGGAGAAAAGAACTGAGAACTTCCACACATGCACTGTGGCATATGTGCATACACACACACTCTCTAAATAAATAAATAAATAAATACATACATACATACATACATACATACATACATACACATACATACATACCTTTGCCAATGCTTTCTTGTAACTCGATGGTCCTGGCAATTCTTCTCTGAACAAGCAGCAGTAATCCCTTTGTCACAGGAAGGAGCATAACCCCAGTCACCAACACGAGGAGAAGAAGCCAGCAACTCAGAGCAGCAGCTTCTGCCTCCATGGTCCCATCACTGTTTGTGGTTCAGCCTGGGCCGAAGCTTCTCCCACGCCTCCTAGGCTGGCCTCAAACTCAGGAGACTCCTGCCTCTGCCTCCCTCAGTAAATCCAACCAGTGTGCTCCACCACAACCAGCTGAAGGTAGCTCAGATCTGACCTGGGGCCCACAAGGCCACAGGCAAGTGGCTTTTTCATGAATTCGTACCATGAACGTCGGGCGCAGGAATCTTAGAAGGTCTTATTAATAAAAACAAACCTGGAGCCAGGTATTGGGGTTTTTGAATGCTGGAAGATCAGAGAAGCAGAACAAGCCACAGCTACCTCACCTCGCCAATTCCTCAGCTGATGCTGTTTCCTCAGACTGGAAGTGTCTGTGTCCTCATCCAAATAGATCTCAGCTGAACTGTGCTGTTCAAAGCCTAAAAGGTTAACCAGCCAAAAGCTTCTAGTTTCTGGTCCTCACTCCTTATATACCTTTCTGCTTTCTGCCATCACTCCCTGGGATTAAAGGCTCACTTTCTAGGATTAAAGGTGTGAGTCACCATGCTTGGCTGTATCCTTGAACACACAGAGATCTAGATGGATTTCTGCCTCTGGAATGCTAGGATTAAAGGCGTGTGCTACCACTGCCTATCCTCTATGTTTAATATTGTGGCTGTTCTGTTCTGTGACCCCAAATAAGTTTATTAGCATGCACAATATTTCAGGGAACACAATACCACCACACACACATACATACATACATACATACATATATTTAATTATAAGGATTTATGATGAATGAGTTTGAAGTCTTCCTCTGTTTCCCTTGATCTAAGGTGTAAAAATTGATTGGTTCAACCAAGAGTTTGCTTTGGTATCCATAAAAATATTTCAGATCCCAAAGGCAAGTTAGCACCATGGCAACCCTGCCATTTTAACATGATTAACTTTTTTTTTATTATTGCCTGTTTTTGTTTTGTTTGTCTGCCTGCCTGTCTGCCTGTCTGTTTGAGACAGGATTTCACTATGTAGTACTGGCTGGCCTAGAACTTGTTCTATAAACCAGGTCTGGAGCTCAAAGTGATTGATCTGCCTCTGTCTCCCAAGTGCCGGGATTAAAGATGTGTCCCATCATTCCCAGCTGTTATTTAGGGACTTTTTCTTTTCTTTTTTTCTTTCTTTGTTTTATATGTGAGTGTTTTGCCTGTATAATGTGTGGCTAGTGTCCAAGGAGGCAAGAAGAGGGTATTGGATCCTCTGGAACTGGAATTATAGATAGTTGTGGACCACCACATGGGTGCTGGGAATTGAACCCAGGTCCTCTGAAACAGCAGCAGGTGCTTTAAACCACTGATATAGCTCTCTAGCCCTATTTTTTTCCTTAATTTTTTTCTGTCATGTGATAATTTTAATGGTGCATATTTTAATTGGTATTTTCTGTTAACTATTTCAGGAATAATAGCTAAAGTTGGTATAGTTCCTTGATCTATTTTCTATTGGAAAAATTGATTGTTGTAAGAAGTCATTTTCCCCTGAAATAGAATAAAATTCCGTGGACTTTTGTTTAAGTATATACCATGAAAGAACTGATTATTTCATTTCATGTTAATGGTGACATGTCTCTTTTTTAAAGTGCATCTAAATTTGTATTAAAATTAACTTAAATTGACAAATATAAAAAATTCAACATCCCATTCTTTCCTTGTTCTCTTTGAGCTAAAATAATTAAACATTTAGATAAATTAAAGAAACCTGTAGTTTTGAATGATGTAATTTTTATAGAATCATATAAGGACCCCAATTTATTTTAAACTTACCCAGTTAAATAGATTTATCTTGCAGTTAAAAGTATTTCTGAAGGTAGAAATTACAAGGATAATTTTTGTAGAGTTGAGTGTTTTTGCTTTGAAACTTAAAAACATTTTGGATATATTGACAAGAGCATTTTCAAATGTATCCTTAAATAAGATTGCATAATACTTGGTATATGCCCATTTCAATAGTTGCAAAATATACTTTATACAAAGGTAATTCTAGCTCTGAAGACAGTTTACAAATCTAGTCTACACTTCCAAGATGTAGTCATGTCATCTTACAAGTCCTTCCCATTCTTTTATAGTCCTTCTCATCTAAATGCTCTCATGGGTCTTCCTACCTACCTTGACATTATAATATGCTGTGAGTCCTTCTCAGGTTCCTTACAGTGTTCCTATACCCCACACCCTTTCCGTTTTGTGACCAAAACTCATCCATCCTAGGACTAATTCTTTTAGTAACCCATCATACTACAATTATATTCATAAGTAATATATGCAATTTTAAGATTTAGTTTTTATCTATGTAGATGTTTTACCTGCATGTATTTCCCTCAGAGACCAAAACAGAATTCAAATCCTCTAGAACTGGAGCTACAGGTTGTTGTACTGAAATGCGATTTTATTTGTATGTTAATAAATAAAGTTGCCTGGGGGTCAGGGCTAATAGCAAGCCATAGCAGAAGCTGGGCGGTGGTGGTGCATGCCTTTAATCCCAGCACTTAGGAGGCAGAGCTAGGTAGATCTCTGTGTGTTCAAGGATACAGCCAGCATGGAGACACACGCCTTTAATCTCAATACCAACCATAGAAGACCTGGAGGTCTGTATAGATGGGCAGTGACGAGGAGGTCATGTGGTTGGGTTTACAACCAATGAGAAGGCAGAACAGAAAGTCTATATAAAGACAGATACACAGGATGTAGGTCTCTGGCTGAAGAGGACAGCAGCAGCAGTGAAGGGTAAGGTTTTTAGCTCTTAGCTCTGACCTCTTGGGCTTTCATCTTTGCATTGGCTCTGTGTTTCTTATTTAACAAGACGGTTACATCTACAGTTAGCTGCCAGGTGAGTCCTGGGAATTGAACCTGGACCATCCAGAGCAATAGCCAGTGCTATTGACCACTGAGCCATCTCTTTAGTCCAATATCTGCATCCTTAGAGACTTCTATGTTCATTTTGATTGGAGGGACGCATATGTGGAGATCAAAAGACAACTTAGGGGAGTGTTCCCTCCTGTCAAGTTGACATGAATTTCAGGAACTCAATTTTAAGCCTCCAGACTTGCATGCCAAGGCAGTGTCTTTACCTGCTGAGCCTTATAACTGCCCCCCTTTATTTCTGAAGTTAATTACTTCCTTTAGGAAGTGAGTATAAATGTCAAGACCCTTCCAAGTCATTTAAAAGGAGAGTTTGGGGCCAATAAAACACTCATTGTGTTAAGAACCATATTCTGTTCTGGATTTTCCTGTCCTTCATATGCATCTACCTGCTCTAAAGAGAACGGACATAAATAGTGTAGATGTGCAATGGTTTTCCAGAACTGCTTATCAACTCAACTCAGTGATGTAATGTTTGGATAATAGAAGACATGCATCTCATGGACTTTGGACTTGGTCCATGTTTATGCAAGAGTTTCTGTTTTAGTGACTCAAAGAATGGTGTACATGGCTGGTACTGTAAAGAAAAACTAGCCTTTTCAGTCAGTAATTCAGTGAGTAAACTGTTGAGTCAATGGGTAAACCTCCAGGTGTCCACTGGGCTATCCTTATATATCCAACAAGTCAACTTTTAGTGAGGAAGACTTCAAACATTCAGGTTCTGGAGGCCACTTGGCTATGAAAGTATAAATAAAATTTAAAAGACCTGTGAGCAGGTTAATAACTTCAATCTTTTTGAAGATTGGAAGAATAATAGTATCTTTTAAAAGAGAATGTAAACTTGAAAAAAGAGTAAGTATATTAGAAACAAAGAAAACGTCCAAAAGAGGACATAGGCCTACTTGCTGTAGATCCCATGGGTGTTCCAGCTTCCGCCAAGGTGTACCTGTGAATTCTAAGCATCTCATTTCCATTTTTCTTTTTCCCTTCCACCTCAGAGCATCAAGTCCCTTTATTTTTGAAACCAGTGTTCCAAAATAGCCTATTTACTCTTGAAATAGCTTATATTCTAGCATGCTAATTATTGGGATTAGTTCAGACAAATAATCAGATTGACTGCAGTGCATTTAAGATCAAAGGTTTTTAGAAAGGAAAAACATTGATCTCCACATATTGGAGTTGCTGATTCTTTATTCAAGGTTTAAATCTGCATTAGTAAATACACAAAGTTTAACAAATACCCACCATTATTTCAGTTCCATTTTCTACAACCCCAAGTCCTTGATCCATCATACCAACCTCCCATCTTTGTCAATGATTTCTCCAGATGAATCATTTTCTACATAGTATTCCCATTCATGCCCTCTCTTGATTTCTTCAATTAAAGTCTATCCCAAAAATACAAAATATTTCTTTAGCAACCACTGCTCTCATCAAGCATTTCTGGGTGTTTCTGCCTTTGCAAACCAGCCTATGCAGTTCAGCCTTTGCCAACAGATGGCTTAAAATAGCACAGCAGCAACCAGCTACATCAATGTGAGCTCTTTATGTTAAAGACACTGTTTAGGTGTTGAGCAAATATATCATTCTCCTAGAAGACATATGAAGCAAACCTTTTCTTTGAGACTACATACCATAATCCTTTGCCCAGGCCCATGCCAGTGTTCTTTGCTATAATACTTTTGCCAAGATCCTCACCCTTTGTGTTTTTGTATATTTCACAACGCCCAGAATAAAGTTGCATGTGTATGCACATTAATAAATAAATAGTAACTGACAATATTGAAATAACAACTCTACTTGGATATGAAGACTTCTAATGATCATTAATTATGGAAAAAGCCAAAGTGGTGATTACAAAACAGATACTAACATTCTCTGTCTCGTTACCTTTGCATGATACCTGAGACTTATGGGAATAGCCAAACAAGATAATACCTGGATTTCCGGGTATGTCTACTTTTACCCTATATTGCAGATAGAACTTTTTATACTAGTCCTGAACTCTTCCTTTCATATTTGGCAAGAAACCAGGGTGTGCAAGATGAGGGACAAAAACAGAAATTATAAGAAGATAATGACATGTTTGACAACACCAGAACAATTGCTCCAAGGCCTGCTATCGTGAGTAGGACGGCATGAATCATAAGGTAAAAAGCAGCTTCAGAGTTGAGTGGCTAGCCACAGAAAAATGCATGGGATAACCAATAAGCCCATGAGTGAGGCATAGAACCCACAAACACACAGCATACATTATTTTTAAAACCACTTACCTGGGAATGAGAGATAGTAAGTGCAAAAATGAGACCATGAAAAATTTTTTACTCTATGACTATATTAGGAAATGCTGGCAAGGTGCTGTGCTAAGAATAAAAAATAAAAATAAAAAAGTGAGTGATGCCATATCCAGATGGATATTCAATTTATGAACCAGCCCCAGAGTAATTGTCTTGCTCTATTTTAGTGGGCTTTCTTTTGTGCTTAATAACATGAAAACAGAATGAAACAGCATTTCTGGCTTTCATGTGTTTTTACCTCTCTTCCCTCCAACTCACCCAATTCTCCCCCTAATGCCTGGAGAGATGTTTAGTATTGAGGTGGGTTTTGTAAGATTTTCAATGAAGATTTTCTGTAAGAACATTTTCCACGAAGATGATTAAAGTTCATGCAATGTCACTTGTTGAGTTTTCCTTAAGTTTAATATACAGTATCAAATTATTTTAAAGCTCTAATGGATAGTAAAGCATTGGTACTTTTCAGGGTTTTTATAGTTTTGTTATTTTAAACTATGTGTGAGTACAGGTGTCCACAGAGTCCAGAGGCAATGGATCTTCCTGTAGATAGAGTTAGAGGCAGTTGTGAGCCATGTGATGTGGGTGCTGGGATCCAACCTTGGCCCCTCTGAGAGCAAGTCCTCCTAACCACCGAACCATCTACAGCCTCTAGAGTACTGACATTTTAATAAGCAAATGAATGCAACTTACTGCCATTGCCAGTTTAGCAGTTGCTACTTTAAAGCTCTCCCTCCTCGACTTGATCTTTACAAACTCAGTACCACTTAAGGGATGATAAGATGATGATGATGATGATGATGATGATGATGATGATGATGATTACTATTATTATTATTACAGTCAATTTACATTTTCTACTCTTTGGGATTATCCAAAGTTCACATTTGCAATAGGAAGATACATGCCATGTACACACACTATTTAAAAGAAAGTTCCAAAAGTTTGGGAAACTATTAAAACTAGTCACATAGCTACTGATTGTGACCTCAATATATAAGGAGTATTGTATGCCACAAGCAAAGGTTTGTGAGTTAGCCAAAAGACACAGAATAATATAAATGGGACCTATGAAGTTAATTAAAACTCAACAATATTCTCATTTTATTATTTATTCATGACAATTTTATTTAGCTTCTTGCGCTATTGTAGTTGGAAGTTTTCTTGTGTCCCTCCTGGTCCTGTACCTGCTCAGATCCAAGTAAACACACAAAGGCTTATATTACATACAAACTGTATGTCTATAGCAGGCCTCTTGCTAGCTAGCTCTTATATCTTAAATTAACCCATTTCTATTAATCTATGTTTTGTCACGTGTTCCATGGCTTTACCTGTGTCCATTACATGTTGTTCATTGAGCAGCTGGCTGGCATCTCTTTACTTCTCCTTTTTCTTCCTGTCTATCTGCTTGAATTTCCCACCTGCCTCTAAGCTGCCTTGCCATATGCCAAATGGCTTTATTTATCAACCAGTCAGAGCAACATATTTTCACAGTCTACAGAAAGACATTCCCCCATCACTTCCCCTTTTCTTTCTAAACAAAAGGAAGGTTTTAACTTTAACTAGTAAAATTATATGTATCAAGCAAGAATTATATATCTAGTCTATTTGTATTTGGCAAAATTAAAGAATATATCCTATCTAATCTATATTTGGGAGTCTAAGGTTTCATATCTAATTTATCTCTTATCATAACCAAGAAAAACCATAATTATAACTATCTAGTCTTCAACTACATCAAAGATCCCAGAAGGATGTATTATCTAAGTAAACAGGAAGAACATTGTAAACACCTTCCAAAAATCTAGAATGACAGAGACAGTGGGTTGCCTGGACAGTCACCCAAAGTTATTCTGCACTTTTCAGGCATCCATTCTTCAGCCTACAGGCCCAGAGTCTCTCAGTTGCTTCTCTCTGTGTCCTGTAGAATGTCTGACAGTTTCTTCTGCAAAGCAGGAACCTGAAGGGCCATCTCGTCTTACAAAGTTCAGTGGTCACCTTCCTATGGGTCCTGCATGTCCAGTTGATACAACA
>CABHPR010071996.1:0-15032 GCA_902168415.1 Peromyscus melanophrys | reverse complement strand
ATATATATATATATGAATTATATATATGTATATATACATATTTTTTTCATTCAGAAACAACCATCCCCAGTCACCCCTCCTTCCACAGAGTTACACCCTAGACACCAGCTGACTTTTCAATCAGTGGCTTCCATCTATGTTTAGAACAAAGGCCAGGAGCTATGAACAAAATGTAATGAAAGATTTAGTGATGAAAGTTACAGATTAAGTAACTGAATCAACTGTAAATACAAACAGGTGAGATCTGTGCCTGATGTGCACAGTTATCAGGGAAATCAGAAAGACTTGAGACATTTTGAGGTGTGTGGCCTCACCTCCCTCATGGCTCCCCTAATGTGAAACTCTGTCCTAATCAGAACAACACTGAGGCTTTGCCCTGAATATCCTGAGGGAGAAAAATCACGAATACTGTGGACCTTCTAAGAATTTCATCCTGATGACAAGAGCAGAGTCATTTCTGCAATCAGAGGTGATTTTTCACACGTAGTTCATATTAGACCGTGTAGTGTATATATTTAAAACTTCAGAACTGTTTTCACAAACCGTAAATGTAGAGAACATTCTGAGAAATGAGTAGATGGAGCGACAGCTGGGACCTCATAAACAGCAATCAACTGTTCCTGCTCCTAATCTGCACTGCTCCTCCTCTCCATGTGCGCTCTGCGCCCCCTGCTGGTTCTTAGCACTGCTGCAGGGAGGTTTGTGTCAGGGTTCCCACTGAAGGTCTCTCACCGTGTCTCTAGTACAGTAATAAATGGCGGTGTCTTCGGCTCTTAAGTTGTTCATTTGCAGGTAGAGGCTGCTTTTGGAATCATCTCTTGAGATGGTGAATCTTCCTTTCACAGACTCCACATAGTGTGTTTCATAATTATAAGCTTTGCTTCTAATTTGTGCAACCCACTCCAGCCCCTTTCCTGGAGCCTGGCGGACCCAGTTCATCCAGGCATTACTGAAGGTGAATCCAGAGGCTGCACAGGAGAGTTTCAGGGACTTTCCAGGCTGCACCAAGCCTCCCCCAGACTCCACCAGCTGCACCTCACCCTGGACACCTGAAAAGACAGAGAATCCTCTCAGTAAACTGCCACAAATGTCCACTGTCCCTCACACTCATGTCCACTCACACACTAAGTATCTCTCCATATCTATAAATCACCTTTTAAAAGAACAACAAGAAAAACCCAGCTTAGTCTCAACTCCATGTTGAATGTTCTGTGTTCCGTGATGATCACAGAATGGGAGGAGGACCTGTGAGTCCAGAGCTGGGAGCCTCTGTCTGAGCTGTAGGGTCAGGGCTGGTTTTCATGAGCAGAGGGGAACATTATTTGCATATCTTCCTGCTATAACATGAGCTCAGGAGTGGGTGCCTTGGAGGAGACAATTAATAGTGCAGATGTCTGAGATGAAATAAGGACCAAAGTGACATTTATAGCGTCAAAGTGTCACTTATTGTCCTGGGGACATAGCTCAGCTGGTCAAGAAATTGTTTGCATGCTGAAGCCCTGTGTTCGTTCCCAGAAACGAGGTGGGGCAGGAGGATCATCTGTTTGAGTTATGCTGGGGCAAATATGAAACTGTGTCTCAAAAAGAAAGAGAAGGAATGCAGGAAGGAAGCATTAGTATGGATTTATAGTTATGAATAGAAATATAACTTTGCTACCTTACTCTACTTTGTACATATAAACCCACCTAATGTCTTAGCAGAAGTTATTAAATAAATTCATGGGAAAGTATGCCAAACTCAAATATGATCATTTTAGTGGACATTGTATAAGGTTTAGTGAATAACGAATGCATGTATTTCCTGAATTAACCAAATGTGTCTGAGGCAATAGTGCAACAGTATAACATACCATGCATAAAGCTCCAAGTTTGATCCTAAAAAAGAAAAGCTCTTCATTTCATGAATACAAATACAATTCGAGATTACACTTTGATCAAAATTAAAACACATTCAAGACCTATGTTTAATCCTCAGCTCCCCCGCGACTGACATCCCCCACTGACCAATGCAGGCCTGCTCTCTCCACAGGCCCTCCAATTCTTCTGTGACCTCCTTCAGGCAGCAGTAGGCTGACTTCTTTCCACACCATATTCTTCTACCCTGCAGATACTCAAGTACTTATTTTTGCTTCACCATCAGTTACGTCTTTTTTTCCTCACAGAAAAGATTCACCTGGCACTTAGAGATCTTCCTTCCCTGCACCACCAGGTAGTCCAGCTCCTTCCTCTCCAACAGCCTACTCTCTTCCTGTGACCTACCTCCCCTTTCAATCATGATGTCATTGATATTTCCAACATCTTAGGTGGGCTTCTTCATTGTCTCGCTTCTCTGAACTTCTAAGTAAACATTGCTCTGACATACCCAACAAGTTTCTGACACCTCCAAGTTCTTTCCTCTACATGACTGCATGGCTTCTCTATAATCATTCATCCCCATGCCTTCAACTGTTTTTGAAACTTCTCATGCTTGAAAATGACTTCTCTTCCAACCCCATTCTCTGGATCTTACATTATTTCTTTTCTCTGATTTGTGACAATCCTTGAGCTTTTGGTTGAAGGTTGATATAGATGACTCATCTGTGTCTGAGAACCCAGGCACTCATTCTCAGCACTTTGACCAATTATAAATGTTTGCATTAGTCATAACACAAAAAACCGAAATTTCTATTATCAAGGCTGAGAGCAGCAGGATTTTTGGAATATAAACATAAGTATTCATAAAACATTCTGATAACTGATTGGTAGCAATACAATTAGAGTCTATGAAGACCTATGAATAATGCAGCCATGGTCTTTTGAACATACTTACCTAGGATGAAGTCTTTCTTATGGAGCAGGACACTCATCCAAGTAGAAAGCAATGGGTCACTACATGACAGTCAGCACTAGAAGGTACATCTTACCTGGAGGCTGATGTTATAGACTGTAAGGTCTGGCACTTCATAAGCTCATTAGTGTCTTTTCTCTCCCTGAAAACTGCATAGCATGTTTCTGAACTAGGAAACCTAGCCAACAGGAAGAATTTCCTGTTCAGTTCCATGTCGTTTTCTCTATGTCCTGCAACAAAAGTCCTTAGCTGATAATGAACTGTAGATTAAAACAATCTTAATGTTACATTTTTACCTCAGTTAGAATAACCATGATCCAGAAAACAAATGACAGCAAATGCAGACATGGATAAGGGGAAAGGCTAATCTTGAATCATTGTTGATGGGATTGTAAACTAGTTTTGTGACTTTGGAAATCAGTTTAGAGATTTCATCAAAATATAAGCACTAGAAGTGTGATATCTCCCTGCTATATCCCGCCCAAGTACATACAAAAAGGACTCTACATCTTAATACAGAGACACCTGCATATCCATGTTTATGGCTGCTCTATTCACAACACCTGAGAAAACAGAATCTACCTAGATTTCCAACAACTGACAAGTAGATAATGAAAATGTGGGACACACAGATATTGGAATATTATTCAGTGGCAAAACATAAAATATGGAATCTACAGGTAAGTGGATGAAATTGGAAAAAAATACACTGAATGAGGTCACTCAAAACACAGAAACACAAATGCTGCATGTTTTATCTTATATGTGGTTCCAAGATTTGAATGTTTTGTCTTCTGTGTTTAATTTGTAAAACCAAAGAGACTAGAAAAGTTCCTTTGGGCTGTAAAGTATTAGGAGATTGGATATAGTAAAATATAAATAAAATTAAAATGGGGGGATCTCCTGGAGACACAAAGTTTAAAACATAAAATGGTGTTGGGAAATGCAGAAATGATGGTTTGGAATAGGATTAAAAAATTTAGTTATAAGAAAGCAATATTGAAATTTATAATCTTGCATTGTAAGTAAAAATATAATTATAGAGAATGTCGAATGCTTGTGGCATGACAAAAATGGATGGTATGGATACTGAAAGCATAACAAAACAATGTATGGAATGGAAAGACAAAGAAATTGCAATTTTTGTCTATAATAAAAAGTCTGGAAATAGCGGTTCATAGCTGGCTAGTTTTACATTTGGGGTATTCTTTGTGTTGATGGCTTAATTTTGTGCTCAGATTATGGTGTTGTTTTATGGATCTGCTGTTACAGTATTTTTATCAAAAATAATTAATAAAAGCATATGTAAAACTGAAAATGTCAAAATAAAACTTATAGGTTAGCTATTAGTATTGTCTCAGTAGTCTGGTTCTGATCATGCTTTGTGGATTTGTGAGATACATGCTTGTAGAAAGCTGGGTAGAAAGCACATGGATGAGCTCTGTATTTTATTCTAATTTATGAATACTTGAACAAAGGTACCTGGATGGGTGAACAGTGCTGCTCCCCAAAGACGCAAGTTATTGCTCATCTCACTGCTGGGCACATCATAAATCCCTATGAATTAATGGTCACAGAGGCCCCAAACATGCTGAAAATAATATGTGGTATTGCCATTGTACTTGGTTGCACAAAATATTTCCATAGTTTTGTTTTATTTCAGGAAAGAATTTAAAAACTGAATAGGTTGTAAGAGTCAGAGGGGTAGATGACTCAGGGAAACAGTGTCTTCCAAACACAACAGAATTCATAATTCACATATGAACTCACAGAGTCTGTGATGTCATATACAGGGCCTGCACAGGTTCAAGCCTTGGTAATAATGGTCTTTTGCATATATATCATGGTTTATGATCTTGTGAATATATATTTGTTTTTCCTTTTTCCTTTGTGTGTGTTTCCTGTGACTACAAAACAAAAAATCTTTTTTTTTCCCTATTTGTTTGCTTTCCATAGAGAGAAAGAAAGGGAGTGGAGTTGAGTGGGTGGGGAGGTTGGAAAGATCAGGAAGGAGTAACGTGAGGGAAAATTGAGATCAGATATATTATATGAAAAACATATTTAAAAAACAAAATTAATAAATAAAACAGAATAAAATAAACAAGAAATTATAAATCTCTGAAACATTTAACCAAGAATTTTTACTGTTTGACCATGGAGACCGCACATATCAACTGCAGCTAACAGACTGTAAAATAGTTCACAGAGGCTAGTGTCCTCTGCACCCCTTATCTCTTGTCTTTCCTGGGGATTATTGGCTCCATGGTGCCCCCTGCTGGTCCTGAGCTCCCCTGTAGGTAGATTTGTCTCTGTCTACATTATCCCTACTTCAGTGTTTACAGAACTCAGCTGCAGGGATAAATGACTCTTGTTTTCCTGGAGCTACTGACTGGATGTATCCGAGATGGATCTGAAGTTATGCCTGTATTATTATTAATGACCCTTTAAAAGCCAGGATCTTCCCTGGTGACAGGAGGATCCAGCCCCAACTGTAATCACTGATATTGCTATGACAGCAGGAGAAGAAAGGGCCATTTAAAACTTCTTCAAGCTACTTCTAAGCAAAGTAGGAGAATGGCCTCCTCTACTATCACCTGGGAACTCCAGAGACATCCACCCCCCCACCCATATTTCTCTGGCCTGAGTCCTAAATATACTTAACGAATAGAGGTAGGTGATTTGTGACATAGTTTCTTATCTAGTGGCAATAAAGATCCAATTTCACTTTCGGTGAACTCATATGTTGATTCTATTTAACAAAGAACATCTGCAGTGTTTTAACACGGAGACCTCAGGTGTCAACAACACCACGGGCTCTGTAGGTAATTATGTCAAGAATGAAATCCATAGAGGCTCATGCACAATTTCCTTTTCTGCTTTTGCGGCCCTTTACTTTGTAAGGGTTGGTGCTTCTACACTGCCCCCTGCTGGTCATCAGGACCTCCTTATGTAAATATGTCCATAGTCCAACACTGTCCCCTCAGTATAAGCTTCATCCATTACAAACTCGAGCATCCGCAATGTGAGGAAGTTTAACTTACGAGTCTTCTACTGGTGACATTGACAAGACTTTCCAATGGTGGATGATGAGCTATGTCTCAGTTGCTCCCAATGCCCACAAACCTGAGACTTTTCTCTAGATTTTGCAGGATCTAGCTATAGGAGTAACCAAAATCTGGTAAGTAACCATAGACAGCACAAGTGATCAACACTGTCTCCTAGTACTCTCCTACACCATTTCACAATCCCTGTAGCTGCACTTTGGACAGAATACGCACATCACTGGGAAAAATGTGGAACCACAATCTGCTGCTTAGAGATCAGTTCATATTTCTAGAAAATATTTTCACAGTTGAGAAGGAATCAGAATTTAAAACAATTTGGGCTGTAATTCCATATATTTACCAATTCAGCTTTTGTATCATGGACACATTGTATATTTACATGTAAAGTCTTAACACGGGCAGGTTGTTCCCTTTGTCATGCATTTTTGTTGATGAAACCAGGACCCAACACTGCCTGTACCTGGTCATACTTCAAACACCTGAACTCCATAAAACAGGAAAATATAAAAGAAATGGACTATTTTCTGGATAGGTACCACATGCCAAAGTTAAATCAATCAAGACCAGATAAACAATTTAAATAGACCAACAACCACTAAGGAAATAGAAACAGTCATTAAAAGTCTCTCAACCAAAAGAAGCTCAGGACCAGATGGTTTCAAAGCAGAATTCTACCAGATTTTCAAAGAAGAGTTAATACCAATACTCTTCAAATTGTTCCATAATAGAAACAGAAGGAAAATTATCAAACTCCTTTTATGAGGCTACAGTTACTATGATACTTAAAACCACACAAAGATGCAACAAAAAAAAGAGATTTGCTGACCAATCTCTCTCATGAACATTGATGCAAAAATACTCAATAAAATGTTGGCAATCTGAATCCAAGAACACATCAAAAAATTATCTACCATGATCAAGTAGATGAAGGTGTATCTGCATGCATAATTTTCAGTTCTCTTCTACGTAAGAATTGGATTCTTCTTGAATACAATTAAAACATATTAATTATCATTGTGAACATTTGAGTATTTATTTAGTACGATGTTTCTCATCATAATACAAAATAATTTTCTCGCACCAAACATTCCATCTGTAGGAGACAGTAACTACTGACTGTAGAGTTCTTGCACCACAGCCATACACATGTGACTCCTGGAAATACCGTGCTGTGCAGTAAAGGGTAGGTAATTCAGCTACAGTGATGTGTGGACACCATGTCACTCTATGTCTCATTCCCTAGACATCACACCAACTGCTTTGTATGAACAGTCTAGGATGTGTTCCAAAATACAGATTTTCTGTGTGCATCGGGTGTGGACAATCAAACGTGGAATTCATATTTTAATGTGACAACTACTGCCATGCTGATGTCAGCTGAGTTTCAGAAATCATATTTCATTTATATATATTTTTTTTCCTGGCTCAATTTGCTGAAGAAAGCCTTTAATCCAAGAACTTGAGAGGCAGAGACAGGTGGATATCTGAGAATTTGAGGCCAGCCTGGTCTACAATGTGAGTTTCAGGGCATCTAGGTCTGTGACACCTAGAAAGACTGTCTCAACAACCAGCCAAACTAGCGGAAACACATGAACTGTGGACCAATGGCTGAGGAGCCCCCATGGAACTGGACCAGGCCCTCTGGATAGGAGAGACAGTGGTTTAGCTTAAAATGTACGGGGCCCCCAGGAAGTGGGAATGGGGCCCATCCCCAGTGCATGAACCGGCTTTTGGAGCCTAGTGCCTAAGGTGGGACACTTTGTGCAGTCTTGGTGCAGGGAGGAGGGGCTTGGACCTGCCTCAACTGAGTGTACCAGGCTCTGTTGACTCCCCATGGGAAACCTTGCCTTGGAGGAGGTGGGAATAAGAAGAGGGTGGGGGGGCATCCTGGGGGGTGGTAAGAGGAAGGACAGGGGAGTCTGTGGTTAGTATGTAAAATGAATAGAAAATCTCTTAATAAAAAAAGTATTTGTGAAGAATGCCAATTCATAAATATATTTTAAAAGTTTTTACTTATTAATATGTTAATAAAGTTTATTCATAAATGAAAAAGAAAGGCTGTCTCAAAAACCAATACAAGGCTCATGTAATAAGAGCTATTTCCACAAGTAAAAAAACAAGAAATATTATCACATACACCACCTTGAGTGGTTTAGTGAGAAATAAACTGATGTGACTTTACAAAAACACAGTATTTCATTATCAGAGAGAGAAATAACTCCATTGCCTCTCTGTCCTTACAGTGAGAAGCAAAGAGAAAACCAGATGTTTTTCTTTCCCTGTTCTGAAGTTTGTTTAGGGCTCAGTGGCCCATGCTGGTCCAGAACTCCTCTGCAGGGATATTAGTTTCTGAGATCATGATGAAATCCCCTCAATGTGTGATTGCCTAAAGCAAATGAAAGAGACAAAACTGAGTCATAGGGAAATAATTAAAGAATCACTCATTATTTATTACATATTTGTGCTATGATTCAGTCTTATTTTATTGTTTGTTTTTTACCACAGACACCTTTCTGCCTTATTTGCTCCACAATTATAGAGAAATTTTGATAAATTTAGAAGGACTAGAAAACATTATGAATGTTGAATCCCAATATTAAATTGAAGAAATTTATTTCAAAAGTGTAGTTTAGTGGAGATTCATACAAAATGACTTTCAATACTCAGTAAATTCTGTACGGTATTATTTTTCTGTAAAAAAAAAGAACTCTAAAATTTGAACTTTTTGCATTTATTATTAGTCTGGTGCAGGCTGTGTTGGAAGTAGCACTACTGTACACCAGGTCACTATTTTTAAACCTTTTCAAATTAATAAAGTAACAAAGTGTGTGAGTACCAAAAGGTGTAGAAAAATCTAGTTTCCACTCTGGGATCCTGCTCAATGTCCCTGCCTCTCTTCAGTCCTGTCCCCTCCCCAGGACATGACACTCTGTACTGAATGGGAGTGAGTCTCAGCATGAAGAGCCTGGAAATTGCCTCTTCTTGATTCAAGATTGTCAGGTCCTAGTTTTCCAATATGGGATTCATTCTATTATGAGATATACTGTCTTAATGATGATCGAGAGGGTCTTTGAATTGTGTAATTTCCACTTTTGTAGCATCCCCAGGAGAGTGACGTAGATTCTAGGAACTAACTGCTTTTCTCCATGTCAGATCTGATATCCTTCTAGACAAGGATTATAACTGCCAAAGGCAATGGTCTCCTGGTCCTCATATGGGGTTAAATGAGAGTAAAAACTTTGAGTAGTCAGGAAACACCCTTTCTGGCCCCTCTGCACATACTCTTCAGACTCTGCACAGCTAAATTATTTTGGTGTTCTCTTTTTACTGTCTCCTGGCAAAAATATTTAGCAATACTATTGATTATATGAACTTGATGTCATTTGAAAAACATTCTATACAATACCAGACTGTGTCCCTCTGTGTTTATTTTGACAGAACACGGTCTTTAAATGATTAACCCCACTGCCATGTAGGAATTGCTATGAAATGTATGTAGACAGTTTTATAATCTCTCAGCAATCCTGTACAGTCAAAAATTGACCTATGAATCTTGTGTTAATGAGATGCATCAGGGCAGTCATAAGATGAAATTCTATGAAGGATTAAAGCTTTGTCTCTCCTTGAGAAATTCAGCCTGTCCCATTGGAAGTCAGCGTTGTGAGCTTTGTATGGGTGCAACTAGTCCAAATATAAAAGGCTCTTAATATTCATTATCATTTGTAGTTCTTTGGTAAATGGTTCCACAAAATTCACAGATAAGGGAACGCCTTTTTCCTTTCTATCCTCACTCTGTGGTTTATATTTGAACAAAGAAGCTCATGATGGTGTTGACATTTTAAGTTGCACAGAGGACAGTGGAAGAACACTAGGACTTGGAAGATAAGAAATTTCTGTCCACCTTTACCTGGCACAGGGAACATTTCATGAGTAACATGTGATCTGCAGGAAAAGGCCCAGAGGATAATGAAGGATAATAAAGAACTGTGAGAATAAAATCCATGAGAAAATTAAACATGCTGCAAGAAAACAGACATCCCAGTCAACTCTCAACCTGAGGGTACTCATGTATGTGAGAGGAGCCAGGTCAGATGGGAAACTAATTGGGATTTCTAGTCACAGGATCTTGTTTACATAACTTGTTAGCATTCATCTTAGTAAAAAAAAATGTTTAAACCAGAGAATTCCACTTTGTTATTGTTGTTGAACTAAAATAGATTGTAGCCATGCTATCAATGGGAGAATTTCTTCTTTTCTTGCCATTCAGCCTCTGTATAGCACAAGTGTGTGTTCTCCTAAACAAAAACAAAAACCAAACAATTCCAAAAAAGCATATTTAGACAGAAATGATTGGATTCAGACATGTTAAAGTTATAGCAGAACCAAAAATCAAGGGAGGTCCTAGGTTACCCTTGCTGCCTGTAAGAAAAAAAATAAAGGATATGGGGGGGTGGAAATCCTGCACTATACAGTGATGCCTATTCACTGTCAATCAGTGTCAATCTAGAACTTATGACAAAGACAATACAATTTTAGGAAATAGAGGAATGAGCATCCAGTGCTCTTGATGACATGAAGAAGGCTCTTATATTCCCGGCTGGAATCACACTGCTTTGGCCCCAATGTTATCTAAGTAGGAGTCCAGCTTGTTGCCAAATTAGAAATTTCCACACCCTGAGGACTCCAATCCATAACATTCAGCTCCAACTCTAACTCTAAAATAATTTTATTACTACTACCAAAAGAAATTCAAGATTAGACTTACCTATAAGTAAATATATAAAACTTGAGTTATTGGGAATGGTAAAGTGACTACCTAAAAATCTATAGGGGCAACTACCAACAAAGTATTTGGTGTGGTGTTAGGTAAATCAAATTGAATTTTGAAAGGGGATTGTGTTTGTCCTAATATTGTTGATTTTACTGACCGAATTAGTATTATAGTTTATTAATACCTACTCCAGAAACATTTCCAGTCACCACAGCTGTTCTTTTTTGTTTTATTAATGAAGAATCAATTCAATAGCAGTGATCAATGATGGAGAACTGGTCAAGGTATGGTATATTCTAGGGGCATTCTGAATCAGCATCACTTTGTTTCCAGCAGTTCTTTTGAAAAGTTGACAAAGACTCTATAAGACTGTGAAGTGAAAAAGGGACCTTCAGAATGATTATTTTTGAGCAAGTCTCCAGAGTAATCTTCTCTGTTATCTCAGTCCTAAGGCAGCCTCCTGCACCCCTAGGGTTTCTGACACACTCAGGATGTGGTTACAACACTGTGTCTTGCACAGTAATAGACCGCAGAGTCCTCAGAGGTCAGGCTGATGAGCTCCATGTAGGCTGTGCTGGAGGATGTGTCTGCAGTCAGTTTGGCCTTTCCCTGGAACTTCTGATTGTAGTTAGTATCACCATCTCCAGGATAAATCCTTCCAATCCACTCGAGGCCCTGTCCAGGCCTCTGCTGCACCCAGTGCATATAGTAGTCAGCGAAGGTGTAGCCAGAAGCCTTGCAGGACAACTTCACTGAGGACCCAGGTTTCTCCAGCCCAGGACCAGACTGCTGCAGCTGGACCTGGGAGTGGACACCTGTGGAGAGAAAGGCAGAGTGGATGTCATTGTCACCTCAGTCCCTTCTCCTTCTTCTTGTTTGGAACTGGAAAGTCCCTTACCTGTAGTTACTGACAGGAGGAAGAGGATGCTCCAGCTCCATCCCATGGTGAGGTCCTGTGTGCTCAGTGACTGTGGAGAGGACACTGGTCATATGTTTGTGTTTGGTGTGGATATCTCTGTATTTACCAGTATAGAGTCACATGATTTGCATATTCATGAGGCAGGGTACTTCTTAGATAAGGACCTAGTCCAGATGGAGAAGGAGGCAGAGTAAACCTGAGTGAGGTGGCAGGATGCTGAGATCCAAATCCTCATCCTGTCTGAGGAAGTATCCTTCCCCAAGACCTGTGCAGACCCTGTTTGTATAACATCAAGGCCTAATCTCTCAATTTAAAAATAGAATCCATCCTGAGACATTTGCTCCCCTTTCTTACAAAACTGATTTTCAGACGGTGGTTGTGATGATGATAACAGTGTCTGGAAATTTGTAAAACTCCTCCATTAGGGGAATTTGTGTTCTTCCTTCATGTGCAATCTATTAATACTTGCTTTTTTAGCAGGTTGCAGGCGTATATTTCTTGGGTTTGTTTTTAAATCTTTTTTCTTTTCTTGTCGATTTGTTTACTTTTTATAGAGAGAAAGAAAGGCTATGGAGTTGAGTAGTGGGAAGGTGGGAGGCTGAAAGACTTACAGAGGAGTTGGTCAGGGAAACCACAATCAGAATATATTGTATGAAAAATATGTTTTTCAACAATTAAAAATAAATAAGTAAATAGTACTTAGTAAATGAGACATTAAAAATCTGTGCACTATTTAACAAAGAATTTTTGTTGTGTTTGAACATGGAGACTTCACATATCAACTACAGCAGGTGTTGTTCAGCTAATAGGCTTTAAGAAAAGAAATCACAGAGGCTATGGAGTCCCCTCCACTCCTCATCTCATTTCTGTCCTGTTGATTATTGGCTCCATTGTGCCCCCTGCTGGTAGTGAGCTCCTCTGCATGTTGGTATGTCCTGGTTTATACTGAAATTTTTGTTTGTTGTGTTTTTAACTAAGAAAACTGAAGCATTTATCTAATTATTCTTTACCAAAAAAAAAAACCAAAAAAAAAAACAAAAAAAAAACAACAACCAGGAATCATATGTTGGGGTAAGAACCTGAAAGATCAGAGAAGCAGTGGAGCAGGCACCACGGACTTCCTAACTCTTCTATTCCTTCCTCCAAAAGGGCTGAGATCCTCCCACATCCTTACCTTATTACTTCATGTCTCCTCTCTATCCACAGTCCTCCAAAGTTCTATGGTTAATTTTGGTCAACTAGTGGCTGGCTCTGCTCTCTAACTCCAAGCAAGATTTATTTTCATAATTAAATCAAAATATTATACAACAGAAAATGGATTTATTTTGCACAAAAAGCAGTAGGCATGGCAGTAATAGAAAAAAACAGCTAGATTTGACACCCTCCCTTATTTCTGTAGTACTGAAAACTAGAACTATTTCCTTGTACATGCTAAGTAAGCACTCCACCACTGAGCTGTATCTACACCTCATCTCTCCATATTCAACCAATTAGAAACCAGGCATTTTCTCATATACCTGTAACCCCAGCAGGTAGAGACAGAGGACAGGAATTCAAGGTCTACTTCTATGACATTGTGACTTTGAAGACTTCATTAAATGATGGGAATATCTTTCTGTACGCTGTGAAAATATATTGCTCTGATTGGTTGATAAATAAAACACTGATTGGCCAGTAGCCAGGCAGGAAGTATAGGCAGGATAAGCAGACAAGGAGAATTCTGGGAAGAGGAAGGCTGAGTGAGGAGATGCCAGCCCGCCACCCAAGGAGCAGCATGTAATGGCAAACAGGTAAAGCCACAGAAACATGTGGCAACATATAGATTAACAGAAAAGGGCTGAGTTTAAATGTAAGAGCTAGTCAATAGTTAGCCTGAGCTAATGGCTGAGCAGTTTCAATTAATATAAGCCTCTGTGTGTTTACTTGGGTCTGAGTGGCTGCAGCCCAGGTGGGACAGAGAAAAATTCAGCTACAATTAAATTCACTCACTTTCTCTCTGTATGTATACTAAAAAAGATGCTGGCTGCCAAACATGATTCTCTGAGTTGTGTTCCCAGAACCAACAATAAAAGGAGAAAAATGTTGTCCTCTGATTTACACCTATGTATCATTACATTTGTGTATATGAGCACATAAACAAAAACAAATAAATAAATATCTCTATTAGATTTTTAAAAAATTAATAGGGTCTGGGACGTAGTTCAGTTGGTGGTATGCTGCCTAGCATGTGTGAAGCCCTGCTTTAAATCTCTAAAACCACAAAAAAATGGAAGAACCCTAGCATTGGGGAAGTGGAGGCAGAAGGATCAGAAGTCAAAGGTCATCCTTGGCTATAGAGTGAGGCTTCATCAGCAGGGATCTTCCTCTCATGTCTCTGCTTCCATCTTCATTTGTCTGCTTCGCACAACAGCTGCTTCAATTGTTGAGTTCTCCCTTTCCAGCCAGCATAAACAGGCTTCAGTCTCTGGCCATGTCCCAGGACTGTAGTCTGAGATATTGTTCTCTCTGTCAGACGCCCTGAGGTCCTCAGACTGAGTATGCCATGACTCATTCACTCTTGAAGAAGTATTGAATGCTGTCGGACCCCTGGGGGGTCCCCTGGCTATACGTGTGCCCTGGACCTCACCCTCTGCTTGAAGAAGCATTGGGTGACTTATGCCAATCACAGATTCTTCCTTGATCTCGGGGACACCTGAGACTGTGGTCGTGGATCATGTTTTTTTTTTTTCTCTCAGCTGCAGTCATGGCACATTAGGCTTCCACCTCTTGGTCTCACTCCCCTGAGAAATGCCTTAAATGTCCCTTAGATAACAATAAAAAACGGCCACCTAATAGCTCCTTGGACCCCGATATTTCATGGGAATTATCTAACTTCTGCCAGCAAATGGGCAAATGAAAAGAGTTACCTCATCCCTAAGCTTTGATTACCTAAGCTTTTTCCTCCCTCCTTGATTCCTTCTGGCCTGCCCACGTGCTCCTAGCCATGCAACCTGAACCTGAGGAATTTCTGACTGCAAAGAATCCCTGCCTGGCTGACCTCCTGCTCCCACTCCTTGAGTGTCTACTGTAGCAGAAATCTTAGATGGTCTTCTTAATAAAATCAAACCAGAGGCAGTTATTGGGGTGAACACTGGAAGGTCAGAGAGACAGAATAAGCCACAGCTATCTCACCTCGCTGGATCCTCAGCTGGTCTTGTTTCCTCAGACTGGATGCCCCGAGCCATCATCCAGAATGGGTCTCAGCTGAACTGCTGCTAGAAGCCTGAAAGCTTAACCAGCCACATGCTTCTCCAGGCCAAAGGCCTCTATTTCTGGTCCTCACGCCTTATATACCTTTCTGCTTTCTACCACCACTCCCTGGGATTGAAGGCGTGCTTTCTGGGATTAAAGGTGTGTATCACCGTGCCTGGCCGTTTCCAATGTGGCCTTGAACTCACAGAGATCCAGAGG
>CABHPR010071990.1:0-10062 GCA_902168415.1 Peromyscus melanophrys | reverse complement strand
CTCTCTCTCTCTCTCTCTCTCTCTCTCTCTCTCTCTCTCTCTCTCTCAAGTCCAAACTACTGTTATTAATTCTATACTCTTTCTCCCCTCCGTTTATATATATAGTAGTTACCTGATGTGGGGTAGAATGTACCAGGTTTCTATGTTTTATTCCAGTGGCATGTAATAAGTGACAAACTTGCATAGGCTTACATATACATGCATTTGAACAAAGCTTACAGGAAAGCATTTTACGGTGATGTCTCAGAAAGACTCACGGATCAAGCAACTTTACACTTTTGCCATACCTGGGCAGTAGATACAACACTGATGAAGTTACAACCTTTCACTGTGAATCCATATGCATGAGGGGAAAAGCCAGAAGTTAGAGGAAGCTGAGGGAAAGGCTGGAGGACCTAAGTTTCTGAAAACATTGTGGAGACACCATCCTAGCTGGGCACTGCCACCCCAGCCTCCTTGTTACATAAGAAAAACCCTGATTGGATTAAGTTATGGCACATTTGCTCATTCTCTTATTATAATTGAACTCAAATGCAACTGAAACAATGAAAAATTATGTTCATTTCATTTCTTTGTTGTTGTTTTTTTTCTTCTACACAGTATTTAGCACATCCAAAGTAAGTTCTGGCTAAATTAATAAATATCAGCTATTCTGTTCAATGTTCGCAATCAGATGTCTGTTCACCCAATCACAATGCTACCTATGTCTCCTTTAAATTTTGTGTTCTGAGAGTAAGACATCCTGCACTGTAGAACCTTTAAAAGGGCAACCAGGAAAATCAAAGAAAGCCCTGAGAACAAGAAAGTGTACAGTAGAAATAGCCTGGCTCACAGTGCTTTCATAGACACAGTTATTACCCAAAGCAACCAAGGCCAGACACTAAGTGGAGATTGTTTAGTGGCCTATTCATTTCCAAAACTTCACTAGGATGAGACAGCCCCATCTCCTTGCTATAGATGAGAAAATGAGAGCACTAAAGCACTAATAAATGTGGCCAATCCTACTTCATGAGGTCAGTGCAACTTCCACTCTTTTTGCTAACTCTACATCTTTAACCAATCTTTTCAAATTTCATGATGCAAAGAGAGTAAGTCTTCGTGTGCACAGCTTGACAGTGACAAAGACTGGAAAGAAACATAGTAGATGATTTTTAGTGAGTCACTGGCCCGACTTGAGCCAGTTTGCATGCTATGAGAGAGAGCTTAGTCCTCCTCACTCTGCCCTCTCAGAAGAGTCCTTCTCCTCTGTCTCACTGCAAGGAACGGAGATAACTTTATACTTAGTGGTGGTGGTGGTGGTGGCAGCACACAGGGTGGGGGTTGTTATGGTGTTAGGTTGTTATGGTGGTGGTGGTGGTTGCTGTTTTGTGGTTGTGTTTGTTTCTTTGCTCTGTTTCTTATCGCTTTGGGGAAAACAGGTGTCTACATCTTTAAGAGGATTCTGGAAATGCTTTGATTTGCTGCAAAAACTTGAACTGTTCAAGATGGAATGGACAGTAACGCTTGCAGGATGGTGCAAACTGGGGCCCTTAGAGAGAGACAAAGGCTTGATGTTAGAGCGAGAGCCTCTGCTCCACTTGCAGAATTCAGAATGACTGGTGTCCTGAGATTAGAAATGCTCCTAAATGGAACATTTAATTTGAGACTTCAGTGATTTGATTAGGTACACAAAGGAGTTGTGTGGATTAATTGAAGAAGAACCGGAATATCAGCTTTGGGAATGAATTTCAGTTTCATCGTGGGTCCAAGATGAAATGATATTGCTAGTATTGGCTGTGCTTCCAGCAATTAAATATTTATGAAGCAGCTTAGTTTACTAAATATAACATTTAACACAGCTTCAATTTCTTTCTGCCCTTTCTTTCAATCCCTTGAGTGAATTTTTTCATAGCCTGGCTTCTTAGAACTCAAAAATTATTGGAAAAGGCTGAAATTGTAACGAGTTTCCTCTCCTTATATAATTCCCTGAACCTTCCGTTAAAAAATAAACAAACGACAAGCAGCAGTGTCATCTTGGGACAGCACTGTTCAGAACGGCTGCACTGGATGTCACTGCTCTGTCCTCCTTTAGCTGCACCTTGTGTGTTGAGTTAAAGGTACAGCAGTATAATAAACTGGGAGAGAAGTGGGCCAGCTCCTGGGTTTGCACTTGCTGAGTGTAAATGGAGTCCTCCGGGAATGCTCCAAGAGCCCCTCGAGTTGATTCATCAGAATGCATTACAGATTTCATCCTGTAAGGCACTGAAATTAAGTAGCAGTTAAGTTTTGCAATGCTTTTTCCACTCCAAGTTAGGTGGAAGCAAATGGGAGGATGGAATCTCGTCGGTATGATTGCTGTAGATCACAAAGGTGTGAATGGAACTGATTTGACAGTTGAGTACTTTTTTAGGCAGACTCCTGCTGATAAATCAAAGAACAAACTCTGGGTTCCATAATTTGTATATATTGATAATAGGCATTTTTCATTATACAGATATTTATTTGGGGCCTTGTGTTTTTAACTTAACATGCAAAATAATAAATTTCATCATGACATCTTCAGACAAGAATATCATATACTTGGCTAATGTTCATCCCATCTCTGTTCTTCTCCTCTTCTCTAGCCACTGCTGCCTCCTCCCCTCCCCCCAAATAGTCCCTCTTCTACTTTTATGTGGTTTTTACTTTCAAATTTTAGATTTCATATGTAGAAGAAAACATGTGCTATTTTTCTTTTCTTTAACACTATGTTCTGAATAAAACTAAAACACACAACACAAACGTATGTGTATCCATTCATCAGCTGATTGGACCAATGTTAATTCCATATCTTGTCTGTGGTGAATAGTGCCATAGAAAAATTGCATACAGGTCTCTCTGTGGTAGTCAGACTTAGATTCAGAAGTATCATAGCTGCATCATATAGTAGTTCTATTTCTAGGATGTGAGGATTTCCATACTGATTTCCATAGTGGATGCACCCAGTTGACATTCCACCAGCTGTGCCCCCTACACCCTGGTCAAGAGTTGTTCAACAAATACTTATTAAACTCCTGGTCTTCAACAGGTATTATTATAGGCACTAAAGGGATAGAAAGACATAAGTCAAACAAAGTCCTTCACAAAACTCGCTGTGAAATGAATGTGTTTGAACTTGTTAGAAGAGAGTAAGATGATGTTAGATGCTTGTATATTCAAGTCTCTCATCCTTACCCCAATATAACTTAACTTTCTTTGAATTTTCACACCTGCAACACACACCATCCACATGTTTTGCTATTGTCACCTTATATATGGTTCTCTTGATTCAACAGAAACTCTTCAGACAGTCATTGGGTATATTAGAGGGCATTCAAAATGCCTGTTATAACCAATTGGCTGAATTAAAATTTCAGAGTTCAGCATCTTACCTACTTAATACTCTGTAGCTTGAGATGAGCTACCCCTTCATCCTTGGTGAGAAGAATGCAGTTCCAGGGAGACCATTCCACGTTCTTATCCCATCTGACCATGACCAGGTCATTGAGATCATCCCAGGCACTGAGGATGGACTGGGATGCCCAGATGTTCTCTGTCAAGTACTTAATATCTTGGAGCTACACGCCAAAATAAGTTTGAACAGTAATGTTATTTTCTTCTAAATAAATGGTTTAAATATCATCATATTAATTGGGAAAACAATTAAATCATGTTGAATGAATGTTTAAAGGGGAACATCATTCAAAAGACTGTCCTTTCTTGTGCCACAGCCCAAACTTTGTCATCTTTCAGCATCACCCACATGAAACATGCTATCAGACATCTCATTCTCTGACTGAGTGCCAGTCTCCTATAGCTAGCGTACTCTACCATCCTTGCTATCATTCCTTTTAAACATCTGCCTTCTTTTCTAGGACGTGATGTATGATTTACCAGTGAATTTTCAGAGTGTAGCATAGAACTTAAATATCAAGAATGCAATAGCTGTCTGCTTCAGGAAATCCTAAGTAATGTTTCCCCTACAAAACCATGTTCAAATGTACTGAACTTCATGTCAAGACAGCCCCTGAGAAGACATCCTCTCTGCCTGGTACGTTTCATGATTGGCATCCTTTACAGGTCATACCTGCATGAGGAAAGCAATCTGAGAGTCATCCCCATAACCAGCTTCTGAGTAGTAGAGCTGCTGAAGTAAACACTTGTACTTCAAAAACGACTCCCGTTTTTGAGTCTCATTCTCAAGGTTCACACAGTGTCGGCAGCGGTACACACAATGTGAGGTGGGTGACACAGAAAATTCCACAGAAGGCAAATACAACTGGCAACTGTGGCAAAAATAAATCTTATCATAAAACTTCAGTGGGTCTTGATGGACCTAAATAGAAAAAAAAAGATGATGAAAATCTAAGCCACATACTAAACAGAAACACTGAGGACTGCTTAGAATTAATTCTAAAATTGGTTACTTAAAAAGTCCTATTTTCCTTTTAACTGCCTATTCTGTATAAGACTTAAATTCCAAGCAAGAATCATTTTCCTGACTAAAGTATTAAAAATCTGTGTTACTCCCCCACCCCTGGATAGATGATGGCAGAGTATTTAGAAAATCAAAGTACTGGTGGACGATGGTGGTGCACACCTTTAATCCCAGCATTTGGGAGGCTTGTCTATTACTAGGAACAAGGAATGGCTATCTGCACTCAGTGATCTCATTGGATATTATATTGAAAGTTGTTTCCTGCATTATGAGGAAGGGAAATAAATCGATTCAAGTGGAAGAGGCAGGGTTAACGGTGATCTCCCTGCTGTTGACCTAAGAGCTTTGCAAAGGCTGTCTGACTGTCTTTTCATCTGCAACGTTTCAGTGAGAAATCTACAGCCATCCTTATTTTTGTCCTACTGTATACACGTTGCTGTTTCTCCCTGGCCACTGGTATGGTTGGTGTCCTTTTCTCTGTTCCTTGCACTTCATGCAGGGAATATATTATAAATTCTCAAAATTTGACACAGAAAATATATAATCCAATCAAAACAAGGGGATGGTAAAAGTAGATGCAGGAGTTTCACCAAATGCATGTGCATGACAAATGAGTATATGAGAAGAGGTGTAAAATTATTAGTTATTAGGAAAATACACATTAAAATATGAGATACCACTACACATCCAGTTAGAATTTCCTAAATGAAAAACTACTAACACCAAGCACTTATGAGGATGCCAAGTAGCTGTGAATATCTGTTGTTACTGTTTTTTTTTTACTCTATACTCTTTTGGGGGCCCACCACCCAGCTCCCAAATAAATCCTACATGAAGGCGTATTCTTAATTATAAATGCTTGACCTTAGGTTGGCTTGTTTCTTGTCAGTTTTTTTAAAATTATTCCATTTATCTTTTGCCTCTGTACTTTTCCTTTTCTATTCCTGTATAGCTTTGTTTCTTACTCTGTGGCTTGCTGTGTAGCTGAGTAGCTGGTCCCTGGAGTCCTCCTCCTTCTCTAGCTACTTCTTCCTCTCCTCCCAGATTTCTTCTTCTATTTATTCTCTCTGCCCGCCAGCCCCGCCTATCCTTTCTCCTGCCTTGTTATTGGCTGTTCAGCTCTTTATTAGACCATCGGGTGTTTTAGACAGGCACAGTAACACAGCTTCACAGAGTTAAACAAATGCAACATAGACAAAAGTAACACCTCTTAAAATAATATTCTACAACAAATCTCTGTTACAAGAAGTGCTTCCTGGTACTTATCATATAGGTAAAAAGTTTAATAATCTCTCTTAATGGCAAAAATGCATTTAACCATGTGGCTGAACACCACCACCTGGTATTTAACCCCAAACCAATCAATTTATATCAGAATTATAATTGAGTATGTAGAGTGACTTTATTCATAAAATCCCTATGCTAACGAACTCAGACTTCCTATAACTGTGAAAGGATAAGAATAAAACTCCTACATCTCTTAACTCTATATTAAGCTTTTGAACTGTAACAACAAACTACTGATACATCAAAGCATGGGTGAATCTCAAATGCAATGAATGGAATGAAGTCCATATCATAAGATTTTGTGTGATTCATGATAGAATTATTCAATTTATATGGCATTCTGAAATAAATAAAACTATCAAAATACAACACAGGTCAGCATTTACCAAAATTTGTTTAAGAGCTGATATCAGGGCAGTCTATGAGGAGCAAGTTTTATCTGGACTGTACTATTAGCTACACGACTTTATGTATTGCCGAAACTTACCTGAATGAACTTTTATCAAGGAAAATTCAAAAGCAGTGATATTGCTGTGGAATAATCCTTTCATACACTGTGAAGATTTGTCACTGTGATTGGTTTAATAAACAAGCTGACTAGCCAATAGCTGAACAGGTTAAAGTTAGCGAGAAAGCCAAACTGAGAATGATGGGGAGAAGGGTGGAGTCAAGGGAGTTACCAGCCAAACGCAGAGGGAGCAGGAAATGAATGTGCCATGCTAATAAAGGTACCACCACATGGCAGAGCATGCAAAAGAAATATGGGTTAACTTAAAATGTAAGTGCTAGTTAGTACTAAGCCTGAGCTATTGGCCAAGCATATAATTAATATAAGCTTTTGTGTGTTTATTTGGGACCAGACAGTCAGGACAGAAAACTCTGCCTCTGTTTACATGATATAGAATTATGTAATGATACAGGGTATCAAATTCTCTTACTATAGTGCTATAAGTCTATAAAAACAAAAGGAAGCTAGCTTGGACAAATTAAAAACGAACTGAAGTAATACAATGGGAAACTTTCCCTCCAGTCTTTTGAACAGCATAATCATTTTCTAATTAATTAAATAGAATATGAACAGTAAGCACGTTTTGTTTTTTTAGATTTTTGTCTACATTTTGATAATTCTTTAAAAAAAATCCTACAACTATGACTCATTAGTGAAACTTCCCAATTTCCTGAAATGTGTTAAGTAGCTTTGTAAGGAAATAATGAGGTATACATATCCTCCAGAAACATCATGATACTGGAGTGGGAAGACATGATTTAACTCAGCTACAAGCTCCACTTGGAGTTCTTCAGGCTGTTTTCATGGATCTGGTCACTGATACTTATGTTTGCATGCTAAGTGCTTAAGGAAGACAGGCAAGACTCAAAGGGAGGATTTTAGGGGAAAGGCCAACTCTCTCTGAGGCCTCATGAGAGAGAGAAGGAGCCAGAGTTTAGATTTTGAAAATGAATAGGAGTTGGCTGGAGCCAACAGAACACAGCATTGCAGGTGGGAGTCAAAGTAAAAGGTGTGAGAGATCACAGTGTCTTCAACACTATGCAACAACTGGAAATTCGATTCAGCTCTTAGAAAAGAATTCAAGGCTGAAAATTCATATGCAGAAGAGGTTAACGGGAAAGTTTAGTCTATCAACGTTAATAAATCCAGAGGTCTCACCAAGTGGATGGTCTTGCTTAGATTTGTAGTAAAGCATAGAAGTAAACTTTGAATATCTTTCAATTAACAATATTACATCTTGGGATTTTGAAAATAAGTACAGTAAGGAGAGTACCTTAAGGTATCTTGCAACTTCAGGATTAAACAGAGGTGTTTTGATATAGTGAAAAAAGAGTGTCGTAATTCTTTTTCTGAGTCCTTCAAGATTATGAGGTTTGACTCCTCTCATCATGAGGTCAACTTCTCTGTCAATCAATTCTAAGATTTCTTGGGTCAGTTTACATTCATGTTCCTACACAAAACACAGAAGTACTCAGTATAATTATTTTAAATCACTATTTTTGAAATTACCACCCAAAACAAACTAGAATCCATGTTCCAAAACATTTTAAAAGGTGACAGGAGTAAAATTTGGTACAGCCAAGTGGAGACCAAATTAGCATTAAATAGTTAGCTTGACAATGTATAGCTTATAACCCAGCAATTCTTTAAGTAGGTGCTTTAGAGAAATGTATCTAAAAAGCTATTGTTCACAGTACCCAATAATTAGAAGCAACTAAATATTCACGAGCAAATTGAATAGATAAATAAATCATAGTTTACCAATACAATGGACTTTATGGATATGAGTAAACAATATGATAGCTGTAAATCTTAATGCTTAAATCCTATGAAGTCAGCAAAGTGAACCAGATACAAACTGTTACATGCAGTGTAATTTCACTAAAGGTCAAAAGTAAAAACATTGAAGCAAATTATTTATAGACTTGTACAGAGGAAGCAAAATCATTAAAAAAAACAAAGAAAAGATGCCCAACAAAGATATTGCCCATTGGTGATTACGTTAAGGACACAAAAGGATGTCTAAGAAGAGGAAAGAAATGGGCACAAAGGGGTGCAGAAGGGGGCAAAGGGGTGTGAAATACATAGGCTAGCAATGTTGGAATGTCATGATAACATTGCTAAACTATTCATCTATTTTCCACGTGCCCATTTTATCACCCAACACTTTTTAGTAAAGTACTGAAACTGAGTAGTTTGAACAAGAAAACTTCAGGTAAGAGTTAAGGGCTTAGGACTCTAGTTATAAGCAGTGACACAGAGGTAAGTCCATCTCACTATCGAGGGAAACCGGATGGTACACAGTTTCTGTGGGGAAGACCAAGGGTAAACAGAGTAATTATAAAACAACGCTTTTTCATACTTTTTCTAGATACTCAGTAAAATGAGTAAATTGGAAAGTTGAAAGCAGTGGTGCCTCACCCTAGAAGCATTTTAGAAGGGCCTTGGAGAAATCTGAACAGAATTTCATTAATATGGCTTTCATGTCTAAGGATCTAATTTAGCTTCTCTGAAATGGTGTCTAGACCTTATTCTTACTCATATAGTCACATACTTATAATCAATCTCTCTGTCTCTCTTTGTTTCTCTCTGTGTCTGTCTGTCTCTGTCTCTCTCTGTATCTCTCTCTCTCTCTCTGTGTCTCTCTCTCTCTGTCTCACTCTCTTCCCTCCCTCCTTGTGTGTGTGTGTGTGTGTGTGTGTGTGTGTGTGTGTCTGTCTGTCTGTCTGTCTGTCTGTCTGACTGACTGTCTCTCTCTGAAACTCTAAGTGATTACAGTGTATACTCAGGTTTAAAATTTATTGGTCTTTATACATTTAGTACATATTTGAGTAGACAGATGTATATATACATCTTCAAGTAGTTTATTTAAGGTTGTATTAAGTCAATAGGGTCAGAATTGAGTTATGTTTACACCTTTATCTTTCTTCAAAATACTGTTAAATAAATTTCATCCAAATAGTTTAGTTTAAACAAATTCAGGCACATGCATCATCTTTGGAATTCATTCCTGGCCTCTTTTATTGACCAGGAACTGGTCCTAATTAGCAGGTAGGAGGATTCCCTACAAGTGGTCTCTCTTTCTCTCTTTGCCAATCTGGTCTTTTCATGACCCTCTAGAAACATCCTTATTTCTTGTCTCTCACCTTTGCTTCTCTTTTGCTATCTATGGAGATTTCCGCCAAGGCTGTTTACAGAACGAGCATCTTTGCAAAGGTAGCCCAGAGAAAAGGCAGCCCATGCCTCTGCTCTCCCAAAAGGCAGAGATACACAAAACCTGTGAGCCAATTACCTACCTCCGCAGTGTGTCGTAAGACCCTTGTGTGTTGGGGTTCTGATTTTTCTCAACCGAAGAGCTCTTTGTAGTTAAGGGATAAAGAACCTAAATGGGGTATCTACAAGTTACGATTATAAAATTCTCATGCTTGTCATCAGTGGTTTGGTTAGATGGAGTTAAATACAGCCAGTATTTTTCCAGTTGCTATTTTTAGTGAAACACTGATTTTTATTGAGATGTCTATATGTACTTGCTTGAAACTGTGGGCCACATTGATGGCAAAACTGACTGACCACACAGTTATTCAATCCATCACTTACGTCCAAACTTTAATTCATTCATATAGATGATCACTCACAAACAACTGATGGCACATTATGTCACAAAGGAAGAAGCTGACAAGAACTTACCTTCAAGAACTCAAAACACAACTTAGAAACCAAACATGGTAGCTGAAATCCCTCATTTAATTTCCCAGCAATTCCAATGATTTATGCCCAAGATTACATTCATTCTGAGCTGTCAAATGCAAGAGTACTACTGGTTCTAGTGACT